>JAGFMW010000057.1:0-214967 GCA_021030935.1 Astrothelium subdiscretum | reverse complement strand
CAGCGAGTAGAGCAGCGAGTAGAGATCAGAGCAGCGAGCAGAGATCAAAGCAGCGAGCAGAGCAGCGAGCAGCAGAGCAGCGAGCAGAGATCAGAGCAGCGAGCAGAGCAGCGAGCAGAGCAGCGAGCAGAGCAGCGAGCAGAGATCAGAGCAGCAAGCAGAGCAGTGAGCAGAGCAGCGAGCAGAGCAGCGAGTATAGTATAGATAGATAGATAGGTAGGTAGGTAGGTAGATAGGTAGATAGAAGCGACTTTCGAGATAACGTATCGAGGTCTTGTTTTAGGCAACGAATTAAAACACCTATTTTATCGAATTAGCACTCAAAAATAATCTCAAACGAAAGCGTATATTTTGAAATAATCAATTCTATACACTCAAATACTCACTAAGATTGTAGAAGATAATAGAGTGAAAAGAGTTGAAAACGACTATATCTCGATTTTCGAGATACACCAAAATCGCGACAAAAATAGCTCAAACAATAAAATAAAAAATCGAGCTAAAATCTAGCCTATATAGAAAATAATCAGAAAAAGAGCTAGGATTCTATCAACTAGTAGAGAACCCTAGCTATCAAGAACGCCTCATTTTGCCGTCTGAGTTCACTGAGATAAACGCACGGTACGTCCTGGGCTTCCACCGCCTGTCTGCTGCTAGGACAGCCCTCCTAATGATCGGGCGATGCGACTACTGTATTCGTTTGTGTATGGAGTATGTCATGTAGTGAATTTGGTTCGGCCTCAGTGCGTATTACTCTTTTCTTTGTTTTGAGCCTTCTTTGCTGCTGTAGGAGTATTCGCGCACTTTCACGTCGAAGCTCCTTGTCTAATCCAACAAGGAGCATTCTCTTGTCACACTCGATCTCTCGAAGTAACTCGGAACGAATGCTGAGTCTTTCGACTTCACATTCTCTCGCCATCCCAAAAATATTAATTACAACAACCAGAAACGCCATATCCTGAGATAAGTTTCCTTCGTGGTAGGCTCCCATTCTGCTTACCTTACACTCATTTGATCATTTTCTCTTGGTGCAGATCCCATTCTGCTTACCTTACACTCATTTGATTATTTTCTCTTGGTGCAGATTTGACGCCCAACACACTCGTTTTTTTTATTTCCTTGTATACTTCTCCTTGGCCCCTTTTTCCTAAAATGACTTCGGAAACCTCTTCCCCATTTCACCCGCCGCAGAAGGTGACTCGCTGGAAGAAGATAGCACCCCTGTGGGACCGAAGTCGAGCATGCATCCTCGGGATCGTTGCGAGACTCATTCTGTTCATCTTGGACAGTATTTCTTGGCTTCATGCGCGCTTGGTGTTGATCGCCGAGTGGTCATTGGACCAGTCCGCAAAGCTAGTTCGGCACGGCTCGGACCAGAATTCGCAAATAGAAGAGCCGCGAGATTTGGAGAATGGGATTACGTTGACAGGAATGATGTCGTCCCAAGATACCCCGTATGACGATTCTGGATCCAACCCAGGAATTATCCAGTGTGTACGATACTCTCTCGGTCATGCCTCTCGGAAGCTTTGGAATAAGTTCTCAACAAACAAACAGCCGGTTGATGCTAACGAGTCCAGCTCGTCATTCTGGAAATGTCGAGGCCTAGGTAAGAACCCGAGCCCTCCAAGCTCTAAGGAAAAGCCTAATTTGACTGTACCCAGGCGGATGGCAGGTGGACTGCACATGCAGGCACCCCAGAGAAGCCTTACGAACTCTCATACTGACTCGGATAGCGACCCGACCACTGGTTCCCTAAACAGGAGTGGCATCTCCTCGGACAGCTCATCAACCTGTAGTTCCATGGATAGTACCGAAGCCATGGGTATCATGGATTGGGCTGTTACCGAGCTTCCTTTCCCAAACCGCCGACTAAGTTTCTGGGACTCGAGGGAACGCTGCATTCGTTCTCGCGCGATTCGACCTGTGGGTTGTCAGATCAAGCAGAGTCATGTGCACCGCAGGAGCGTATCAAATGACTCATTGGAATCACTGACCCGATACATCGCCGCATACGACAAATTTGTGTCCACTGGAACCGATTCAAGGGAGCAGTTCATGCACGCGCCAGAAGGGCTTTCGGCCGGCTATGGCTCAGTGCTTCTGCCAAGGGTATTCTCAGAGAGGCCAACTGCTCGAATTGAAGAATCGCAGCAGACGTACAAAGCTTACAGCGTCGATAGGGAAACCCATACAAAGTGCTTGGGCCCCATGAAAGCGTCAATGCTCATAAGACCGCGGAGCCTAAGCGTTGGAGCCGAAAATGAAAGATTCACTGTAGCGTCGCTCAATACTGTCTATCAATACGACCCAGAGCGCGACCAAATTCTCGTTCGACTGGAACCGGCGGCCCAGGAGCGCCCTCCCACAGTAATTCGCAACTATGTGGAGGCCAATGCACGACAGATTGCGGAGGCCCAGCGGAAGCTCGCAGAAAATGGTGGGATAATTCCGCGATAAAGCACGCTTTCCCACCAATCTCTTCTCTTCTAGGTTTTCAATGTGTGAGTTGATAATGAGAAAAAAAAAAGCATGATACACCTTGCCATAAAGCTGCCTCACGTAGAAAGGTTTGCGAACATGAAGACTCAGAGAAACTGTATATATAGAATTTGTAAAGCTTTAGAAGAATACGAAAGCTCGCAGTGCGAGACTAGCCAAGCTCGACCGTTGGAAAAGTAACTATCGTAAAGTGTGCCGTACCCTTGCATCTAATGACATGCTTCTTTTGGAAGATAACCCAAGTAGCCTCAAGTCAAAGCGCTTGGCACTCCCGAAGAGCTCAGCAGAGAAGGGAGCCTGAGCTCTTCGGGAGTGCCAAGCGCTTTAACATACGTCGTCTATCTTCGTTGCTCTAGGATGTCTGGTCATTCACACGCACAACAGGCATTGTCCGCATTCGTCTTCGTTCTTGCTAACTTTTGTTATGTCTCTATACCGCCACAATACAAACCGATCACCATCCAAGAATGTCCCACAAGTTTCTATGCTTTTCCCTCGGTGTCCTTGTTATCCTCGTCGGCTGCCACGTGAGCTCTTGCCTTCTGCTCAGCCTTATTCATAAGGAACTTACCCTTCGACTGGTATCGCTAAGGAAGAGCATTTTCGGTACTTGGAAGATTTTCATGAGTCTAAAATAGGCAGGTCTTGGCTGTAGCGAGCGCTTATTGTAATGAGTAATTTGTCTTTAGCTGTCTACGGTTCGCGGAATCGGTGAATTAGCAGTCTTGGGTATTTGGAATAGAAGGATAGATATGGGAGAAGATATTCCTGAATAGCCTTGCAAAGACCAGTTTTTCAGAGAACCTTGGCGGATTATTTGAGGGGATCGGTCGGGAGAGGGTTGATGGCAAAAGATCACTACAAATGGGGGACCTTAAGCTGTTCGAAACTCGGGATGACTGGGACCAAGATTCGGAACTTTGTTCTAAATTATCACTACCACTCCAAGGATGTTGCACCCGTCGCACGTCTTATGCGGTCTTGGTCCATGTCCCACTTTCCATTTAGTCCCAAATCAGCTCGTCCTGTGCATCAACAGCTCTTGTAGGTGCCCACGTAAAGGAGATTGAGAATCATGGTGTGTCGTCAGACTGCACCACCTCAGCGTGCCCGCTTTCATTGATTTAGAAGTACCCGGCTGGCTAAATCATAAGGCGTTCAACCTTGTCTTTCAGTGTCCTGATTTGACCCATGAGGTCGCTTGCCTCATTCGTCGTAATGGAGACGGCTACAACTGCACGACTAACGCCTGCAGCTCTACCCAGAGCCAGCTTGCTTCCGACATATACATAGCCCACATTTTTGTCTCTGCGAGGGAATTAGCGGTTATCCTAAACCTCTTCGAAATTTACTACATACTCGCAAAGAAGAGGTAGATGTAGTATAATCGCGAGGGGGGAAGCGTCTGCCGCCAAAACTATTCTGGAATATTATTAGTATAGCATAAAATGAAGTCTCGAGAAAAACTAACAGTTCGCTTGTGCCGCGATTCAACGTTTTGGTGGCCTCATTGGCGCCTTTCTTCAATTGCCGGTAGTTTTGTGCTTGTTGTACTATGTCCAGGATCTCTTGCTATAAAAGGAGGTATAAGCAGGGTATTGGTTTGGGTAGAGGAAGAGAATTTACGGTCAAGGCTTCTACGAAATAAATTAGTATAGCTTCAGTAAGTAGAATATGCTCTCATCCAGAGCGACTTACGGTCTGCAAGAGGCCAGGCAGCGCTGGTGTCCGCCATCACGTATAGTGTGAGTGGTTGAGATAGGGATGCTGGAATTTGGAGAAGCTATCGTCAAGGAAACCAATCTGATTGCGAAAGGGTTCACGGCTTTGTAGCTCGCCCTTAGCGCGTGGTGCAATGTGTGAGGTAGGATATCTGAGGAATCTCGAAATTTTGGTGTTGGCACTCTGGAGCTCCACAAGCTAGTACTAGTGCGGCAAAGCGCAAAAGCAAAGTTTAGTCCCTATTTGGCCTAGATACTCTTGATGGAAATTGACATCATCAGGCACATCCAACAGATCTCTACCTGCCGACAGAGCACCGACAAAGCCCCGACACCTTTTTCAACGACCTCTGTAATCCCATCCATGGCCTTATCATCGGACGGATATCGATTGCTGCTACGGAGTATACAGCAAAACAGTCGTCTCTACAAATCACAAACCTCGCTCCAGACATTGTTGGCGAGCCTTCCGGCCTTTGTCTGGTTGTTCGAGATGCCTTTGATTGAGTAATCCCAACGTAGTAGCTAATGTAGTAAGCTTGCAGGGTAGTCACAAAAGGCAACGTTCCGCCCCTCACAATTATTTACATTCTATATCTGATTCTTTCTCCGTATTACCTTTTTCCCATCACCACAAAAATTCTACTCCTCCATATCAATTTTGAAATATTCAATCTTCGAAAATCATGTCCACCATACCAGTTGATACAGAGTTCTTCGAGCGTCTTCGCTCTCCACCTATTGTAACAGCATTTGTACTCGTCTTGCTCTCCCTCCTGTACGCCAGCATCCAAGATTCCGCATTCGACCCTTTCAAATCCCTTTTCCACCGCCAATTCTCTACTGAAATCACCTCCCTTCGAATCTATCCTGTCAAATCATGTCGCGGCATCGAAGTCTCTTCGCGCAAATTACTCAAAACCGGGCTTGAGCTGGACAGGAATTGGATGTTCGTCGAGGCCCAAACCAAGAAATTCATCACTATCCGGGAGCACAGCAAGATGACGCTCATCGATACCGCGCTCGAGGACGGCAAGCTGCACCTGAGCATTCGCGGCACCGACACACGCGTCTCCGTCCCTGCACCACCAACGCAGGAATGGCTCGAGCAGAACTGCGTCCTCGACCAGGACGTCGAGATCTGGAACGAGAAGACCGATGCCTGGCTTTACGACTCTCGCATGACGACGCCCTTCAGCGAACTCCTTGGCACGGAAGTCCGCTTCGTCTACAAAGGCCCCAAGGCGCGCATGAATGGCGGTAATGGTAGCCTCAAATTCTATGGAGAGGAACAACCGCACTATTTCGCAGATATGATGAGTGTGCTTGTTGGGTCCGAGAGCTCACTCGCCGAGCTGAACACCCGACTCGCTGCTCAAGGACACGACGAGTTGACCATTGAGCGGTTTCGGCCGAATATTATTATCAAGGGTGGTGAGCCGTGGACCGAAGATAACTGGAAGCGGGTACGTATCTATGCGCCCAGCACGCGGGAGCGACCCGGCGTCCCTTCTCTGAATCTCGATGTACCGAACAGGTGTCTCAGGTGCCAGGTCCCTAATGTGAATCCGGACACTGGGGTGAAACATGATTCACAGCCGTGGAAGGTATTGACGGACTATCGGAAGATTGACACCGGAACACTCCCGGGGAAACCGGTTTTTGGCATGTTGTGTATTCCGAAGCAGGAGGGTATTGTTGAGGTCGGTATGCGGCTGGCGGTCATGGAGACGACGAAGAAACACTCCTTCAAGACGGCCAAATGGGAGGATCTATAGAGCGAAGAGAATGTTACCCATCCGTGCTGATTGCCATGTTTGAAGTCTTGAAAGCGTCATATCGCCTACAACTTCATGGAAGTCGAATGTTTGACTGGTTCCTTGACAATTGACAACTGAACAGAATATTGGTTGAAGATGGATGCTCTCCTAAGACATATGAATGAGGGCATATGTACGAGCGTTGGCGTTGAACACTTATCATTATCTACCTACAATGTCCCCATCCTTGCATAGATCTAACACGGTAATGCAAGATGATACGCCGCTAACCCACAAAGAAGATTGAGACCAGAGAATACAAGTTTTGAATCATAGACCGCCGAATCATCTCCTTCGACAGCCGATTATCCTAGATTTGTTGTCTCGCTTTGCAGCTTAAGCTTGGACATTGAGAATTTGCATTTTGCTGCTATGCTGCATTCCATGATTTCGTATATTTCCAGTGAGACGGAATCGCTGTTGTCTTCGTATGCAGATCTTCGCGTCTAGCAAGTGGCGTCTTGGCCTGCGCGGGAGTTCATGAGCAGGGCAACGATGAGACCGTATAAACCTACGAAAATCGTGTCAGCCCATAATTCCCAGGTAGTCTACCGAGGAGAATGTGGATTGTCATACCCAAGACTTCAGCGAAAATGAGAATGAGAATCATTCCGACGAACAACCTTGGCTGCTGAGCCGTGCCCCTCACACCCGCATCACCAACAATACCGATGGCAAAGCCGGCAGCGAGACCTGCTAAGCCCACAGCAAGACCAGCGCCGAGCTGAATGAAGCCGGTGAAGAGGGGTGTCTGTTGTTGGAGGTCGTTGGAAATAAGCACCGAAACGACGAGACCGTAGATGGCAATGATACCAGCCATAATGACGGGAATGATGTCTACATGCACGTATTAGGAGGCTTCTCGACGATCGATGGGGATTATGAGGCATGGAGCCGTACTCTTGACAATCAAATCAGGCCTCAGTACACCCATAGCTGAGATGCCAACACCAGCCTTTGCGGTGCCGTAGGCAGCGCCAAAGCAGGTGAAGACGATGGCCGAGGTGCAGCCCATTGCACCAAAGAAAGGCTAATCACGGTTCCGTCAGTTTATCTTCGTGTCCGCGCACACAGTAATTTCCAAGATGGTTCTTGTGTTCAGGATGCAGCTGCCTGGGGCTGGGAGACTCACGGCATAGACGGGACTGTTTGAGCATTGTCATTAGCATTTGTTCTGAAAAATGAAACAACACGATTATGGAGAGGATGTTGCTGGACGGGCATGCTGGTAAAGGTGGTCTTAAAGATGAAGACCTGATCGCAACCTATCCTCCTCTGCTGCAAAAGCAAAGCTTGCCGCAACTTACCAGAGATCAGTAGACATTTTGAAAAGGGTATTTGGAGGTATAGGGAAGGAAACAGCTCTCGGCTAAAGCTTTAGACGATGGAATGAGACACTGGCGACGGATGGAGAGGTTGTCGAGGAAGATGAAGTCGTGGCTGTTAGTAGATGATGGGCTCGACTGCCCAGGTGGCTTTGCCTTTGACCCACGTGATTAAAGGATCGTCACTTGGCGGGGATGAATAAGGTAAGGTTACCTTAGCCACGGCGCAGGGGGCTCGACCCGAGTCCGACTGCACACTTCGTTTCTTCAACACTGGGTAAAGAGGACGACAACAAAGCCTCCTTTCGCCGGAACTTCCTTGGATTGCGACAGCTGGAATAAATCTATACATGCTGCGCGTGAGATTGAACCAGATATGCGGAAGGTGTGTGCTTGTGAGCTTATAACTAGTTCAATTGATCTCGCACGATTCATTTCATTTCGTTTTCCCTCGAAGTCCTTGAAAAGCATGAGACTATTCCTTATATGTATTTCTCTTCTGAAGAATAACCTTGTCAGTGCTTGGCCTTGTACTCTCGTGGATTACTTCATGACCAGGAATGGAGAGTGCCGTAATTGCCACCAGAGCTCGGGGCTCGGCTTATCAAAATTGTCTGCCACTCAGTATCCTTAGCGTAGGCCGCACAAGCTAGGCTTTATTTCCATCTAGGGAGGTTTGAAATGTATGGGTTGGCCCCTCGGGCAAAATGTACGAGAGCAGCGGTGCGCAGACTAGGGATTTTCCTCCCCAGGATTTGGCTGCATCAGGCCCAATGGACGCGAGACTCAGGCCCTTTAGGCCAGAATGCATAACACAATCAAGGGCAGTATTTTCATGCCGGCGAATAGTTGCCGATTTATTTGGTGCGTACTGGAGATGGACCCTTTCTTGGTGTGTGGTTTTGACGGGTCCTAGGTTTGCTTGTTAAACGACAATGTCTATTGCTCCGCCGGTCCCCTGCATGTACTTGGATATTTACCATTGTGTGAAACTTTTATTTTCTGGATCTACCATAGGATATGAATAAATAAATCAAAAGAGCTTTCGTAACAAAGTGGCCCGCGACTAGTATCTATCTTCTGGAGAGGGATCCCATGGTCTACTTATCTGACAAAGGCTTTTGCACCTGATCCTTCTCAAAATCTAATGGTGTTTGACTTGTGCCGTCACGTGCGGCTGACTTTTTGTACGGCGAGATTAAGAACATATGTCCTGTCCAAATTCTACGTCTGCGAGATAACCCTTTCCTCGTCGACACAACACAGCAAAGATGACGTAAAGAAAGTGCCTCTCACACATAAGGACATCAAAGGTGGCTGTGACTTCACAAAATGGCCCCTGCGCAAGCTCGTCAAGTCACGTTCTCCAATTGAGTCAACATCGAATCAAGATTGTGTTGCGTATAGACGCGTCCAATTTTCACGAGACAATCGTTGGTTACAAAACTCTATTGACAAGCTGAGAACATCTCTCGAGGATTTATTACAGACCGAAGGTCATAGTTTTACTCTATTCTGCTCTTGGGGCGGAACATAAGATCCAATCAGAGCGCTTCGTCAAGCTCAGACTCATACTAACCTCTGAAACGGAGTCCAGCAACTCACGATCTACTTCAAATCAGCTCTCTCTTGGCAACTATAGCCCTTGAGCGCCTTCTCTTTGTTTCCTAGGACAACCATCTTCTCAAGCCTCCATCTCGGCCTCCGGACATCCTTCGGATAATTCACCATCTTCGCTTGTGCACAACGTGCCTGCTGACTTGCCAGCTGTACGCCACAAGCGAGTTGGCAACTTGTGGAGTAAAATCCGGATTCGGATTCCCTCTACAGTATCTTACCCTTTCTACCCGAGATCTGGAACATAGGGGGTTGCCCGGCTGATTTATTTGTCTTGCCATGACGACTTCATCAAGGCAGTGAAATCACACACACGACACTGTCACATCGACTCATCGACTCATTGGTGTGCTGTCAGCGCATGTTGTAATACAGACCGCGAAAAAGCTCGTCACTCCAACCTTCATCCCCCTCCTTGCCTCACTACTTCTCACCTTCTGCGAGGGCGCTCGCGCGATATCTCCTCCCTCCTTCACCAGACTTCCAACATACTCTACAAGTACTTGTCCGTGTACGGGCGATAATCTGCCATCATCTCGATATCTTTTCCTGTCACTTGTTCAACAAGGCCTTTCGCTAGGCAGCACCTCCTGCATCTCTCGTCCTCACACTTCCGTTCGCGTGCTGTCATTCAGGCCTCGACGACCTCACACAGTCACAGCAGGCGTCCAAATATTTCAGGCTTGCCCCTTGAACGTAACGACTGACATTATCTACAACTCCTACCTTCACCTGAACCATCTGGCAAACGAATCATAGCTGTCAGAGACCTCTACACAACGATTTACCTTCAAATACCATCAAATAAAACACTTTAGCGACCCTTATACGTCCGTGACATGACCTCTACTGGATCGGCTATACCTAGCATTATGGCCACATCGTCGGAGCCGACGACTGCGGCTGCTACCGCGTCTTCAGCGTCTAACACGGTCGATCAAATCTCTCCGGCACCACAGGAGCAAAACGCTCCTATGACTCCTACACCCTTCACGGCCCAGCCACCTAAGTCGACTCAGGAGGCCCAGGATAAGATCATGTCCGATGCACCGGAAGATGACGAAGAATCAGATGAGGAAGCTATCCAACGCGAAATCGAGGAACTTATTGACGCCGCCAAGGATGCCTGTCGCTTCATTAAGCACGATGACCGCAATGGCAAGATCCAGTGCATGTGCGTTAGCGGCGACACGTGCGGCACAGGTCAACAGATCTGGCGAAAGGTCATTTCCGACTTCTTCGGCCGCAACAAAAAGAGTGCCCAACAGATTCCTGATCTTTACCAAGTTATCTGGTGCCGTAAACATTACCAGCGTGGCGCTTATCAGAAAGGCAAGCCGTCGGCTGCAGCTACCTCGAACAAGCAGTCTTCTCTTGGAAAGGTTACTTGGATTGCTGTTCAGCTACTCCTTATCGAAAAGTGGCGTCCAAACTGCAAGTACACCATCGCCTTCTCTGAGAAAGAAAAGAAGCGTCTCAAGGCTGCCAACGGAGGGAAGGTTCCAGTGCCCAAAGGCCCTCGGGGTACGGGTAAGACTGGCCGCACTAACGCCAAGACTGACAAGGACGCCCCTCTTGAAGTCGTAAGGGGCTATGAGAAATACCTGGGCGATAACAAAACCACTCGAGACTGTCTTCGCGTCGCGGCCGAGATGAAATATGACGTCGAAGAAGACAGCACGACACATCTTCCAGGGGTCGAATTTCTTGCTGAAGTCGACGAAAATTTCGAGCTACCACGAAAGGGGAAAAAAGCCCAATCTCCGTCCAAGGATGACGATGCTGGCAGCGGAAAAGACGGCGGGCAGGACGAAGATGAAGAGGAAGACAATGAAACGAGCGATGACGAAGGCAAAGCTGGTGATTCTCGTGGGCAGCCGAAGGACACATCAATGGCTGAAGCGCTCGATGATGGTGAATTGGAGATGGATGTATCTGATGTTACTGCTAGTACAGATGGTCCTTCTGCTAGCGATCGTCGAACTACCGGTACCACCAGAAACGAAGGTCCTGGTCGACTCGACGGCAAACCGCGCTTCATTGCTGATAGGAAGGAACATGGTTACTCCCGGCCTGCTAAGATCTACCCGATGTCTTCGAATGGATTCAATGCCATCAATGTGCCAGATACGATGTCTCACAACCATGGCGGACTCGACAGCGAAGTCAAATATCAATTCGGCGAACCGTGTTATCCTCCAGAGGACCCTAGAAACCCCATTCGTATGAAAGTCATGCAGATGAGGGAGGCGTTCGTGGCTCAACAGGCTCTACAGGAAATGAATGCAGCGGATCGTGCTTATTCGCCTGCTACCTCCGGCGGCACTCCAGAGTTTGGAAGCACTGAAGCGATGTTGCGTGGCCGCAGCCCTGGAACACCTCACTCGGTCAGCTCCATCGACGAGACCCCTCAATACATTCAGGATCTTCTTCAACTTCAGCGCGAAGGCAAACCTATCGACCCGCAGTCAATTTCTCATGTCGATTCTGATCCATCTTCCATGGCCACATACTTCATCCACGTCCCGAAGCAACACGTCCCTCTGACATTGGAGGCATTGTCAAAAGATGAACAAGACGCCATTGACGGCTTGATTTTGCTCAAGAACAAGCCTAGCATCCACAAACATAACCCTATCGTCCAGGGTAGCCCGGGAGACTTTCGTCCACGGGATGGTTTCGACCCTGGGCATGTGCAGTCTGAATCACACTCTCCGATTATTCCTCCAGTTTGCTCGGCTTCCAACTGCGCCATTCTTCCGAGCTCTGAATCTGGAGCGCTCAAGCGCCACAATACCTCGGACGAGGACAGCAGTGCTGCTGGGTCCCGCCATGAAGCACTACCGACCGAGCACCTGAACAAACGCACGCGGGCTCTGAGCTGCGAGCGCTCTCTCCATTGGGAGTAATCTATTTCCATGCATTCACTAGTCGGACACGTTCCTCGAACACGTTGTTCGAACACGTCATTATTGATCTCATTCACGGAGTTCTTGCGGCATTTGAACCTGCGCATTCATAGTCCATACCACTCGGTTGGATTGGTCGATGAACCAGCGGTTACCACAGATTTTGCGATGGTTTACTTGGTCCTTGGAGTCTCATCATGTTTTACACACCAGCGAGCTTGGATGGAAGGTGATACTATTGGCTTGGCGAAAGCCTGTATCCAGTGTGAAGCTGGAGAGGAGGGAAATTGATACTGCGGAAGGGCTTGCGACATGGCGGCTAGCTGAATGCCTGCTCTGTACAGATTGTCCAGATTATTTTTGTATTTTTCATGCTTCTGATACCCCTGCATTCGGCATGATAGCACCAGCATAGGAGTTGTGGTGTTTATTATAGCAAGCAATGCAAGAACCTTGTCATTGACCTCTGTTTAATGCTGCTCCCATGAGTTGACCGAATACAGCCTGCCATTACTAATTAGTCTAATCAATGTATTTAGCTCTTTATGTTTATGGGTAATTACTCATTATTGAGCCCTGTGCCGTGATTCCATGTGATTGATCTTGTGTACGTCATGACTCGCGATGACTGCCTGAGACTTGCTGATCTATTCTGGAATCATTTCAGGGAAATGTCAAGTCATAACTAGGTAGTAATTACGGTTATTGTGGGACCCGCATGGATCGCAAAATGTTCTTTGCTTTGTGTTTTGTGCGTTGAGCCACAGGGGCTTGCGGAATCAAAGATTTTCGAGGTCGCCAAAGAATGTGTGCCCTTGGGCCCCTGGCCCCTGGCGGTCTGATCCAATTCCTGAGGGGACGGTGGGTTACCTCTGACAATTGCAAGGGCACAGACGCACTCTGAGGATGTGAAAGACGATGATAGATTTTGTCATTTTCTGAACGCGAACGCTATTCACACGATAATTCTTTGTTCCGCACCCACCGATGGCAGTCACAACCGCAACCGCGGTAACTTCAAATTCGAGTCGGTCCTCATGCTGCAGCGACCCAGAATGCTTTGCAGAGAGACCACCTGAAAAGAGATACCGGGGATAATCACGCTTTGTGCTTCTTTTTGTACTCGTCAACTCCGATTCGATTGTGTATAGCTATTCATTAGTCCAAAGTTGCGGGCCAGAAATCCTGGGATCCGGCAGGTCTACTGTTCTATCACCACAAACGCTTTATGCACGACTCTGAACCCTCGCTAAAGATAAAATACACAATGGGGCTGTTTTCGAGAGTTTTCGATGGCCTCAGTCATCGCCTGGAAGCTCGCTCGGCGCTGGCAGCCGATTGCGAGCATGCAGCTCTACCACTGGCCTATCGAATACTTGACAAAGCCCTCGGCTTCATATCTCCCCATGGTCTGAAGGAGGAACACCATATGGTACCAGCCCACCGATGTCAAGATCCTCTTAGCCATCAGCTAACCGATTCAGATATTTTGGATCAGATAAAGCATGCCCCAGACCTCTACCGAAAAAGTTCCACCGTCCAGTCAAATTCCGAGAATTACAGTTCTGAGCGGATAGCATCGAATGTCGCCAACCTTCAAGTCCGCCGGCTCGAGATGCAGACCTCTAAGAGCTTCGCACTCCCGGGACAGGATCCATTTGAAGATCAAAAAACTTGCTGGCGTCCACGAGAATCATACTCTATTACAGACGAGCACAACCAAAACTTGCTGAAAGGAGATTCATGGAATTCTTGGAAGGGACGGAGACCAATTGTGCCTCTTGACGAACGTCACGCTTTCCTGTTCCCGCGAACGCCGCCACCTATTCCAGAGAGTTCTTTCCCTATTTTTAGACGGGCCTCTATTTTGCAACCCCGTCCGATCACGAAAAGGCGTAATTCTAGTAATCTACGCGGTGAGTATCTTGGGCAAGAAGTTCAGTCTAACAGCATGCCGCATCCGAAAACCCGTGACTACAATCTCATGCTTCAACGTACGGTGTCATTTGAGTATAGAGATGCTTGCTTGGCGGCTCAAATGTCGTCGTTTCTTCCAAACATGGGTTCTGAGATGCTACCAGAGCGTGAGCACCATGTACAACTCCCTTCCTTGACGAAGAAACGCAAATTCGATCATCTACGAAACAATTACCTTATGTGCGGGATCCAGAAGCAGCTCCCGGCGCATTAGATATCTCAACGATGCAATCCAACGCTTCTAGAATCTGTGAGGGGGAAACTCTGCTTAAGATAAACGAAGCTGATTCTGAAATTCGCAACTTGGCTAAGAAACTCGGATATGGTTGCAATACCAGGACAGGTCTGTGCTTTCATCGTTGTGCTTTTTCCTGGATTTCCGATATGTATTTACTTAAATTGCGGCGCCGGTCGCCTACTCCTTCAAGAAAACCACGGTTATTATGCAGATTTCCTTCGAGAATTGAAACAGAATCTGCATCCTCCAGTGTTTGAGAACACTTTTGTCTATCCACATTGACGTCAAAACCATGATTGACCCTTGTGCGGGTTCAACCCTTAGTACAGTATTTCTTTGTTCTCAAGTTTTGAGTTGGTCATGAACGGTTCGAGGTAGGTCACTAGACAATGCATTGTTCAAACTGCAAAGTTATCAAACACTTAGCCTGCAATCACAAAGGTAATTTTCCAAAACGTGAAGTATGACGACTAGAAAACGTGTGGTTCAAAAAGATTCGAGGCTTTGAACCTCTAGTATCATCAGGAATCACAATCATTGCAGTTCATGGAGCATCAGGAAGCAGATCTACAGGCTCATAGCCCCAAAAAAGTCTTTCCGTATCGATCTTCGTAAGTTTGCAAATTATTCACTCTTTGACAGACAAACAATATCTTTTCTCAGCGCATCTCGCTTCTTCAATTCAGCTGACCGCGCCTTGCATACAAAGGATCAACTAGTGCATCAAAAGAGGGAGGGTTTTCGACATTGGCGGGACCATACACCCTCTGGAGCGGACAATATGGCAGATCAGGACGACCATAGCGGAAGTACTTTGGAGCGGATTCTAAATACCATCTGCCGTGGCTGCATCTATAATTCCGTCTACAACGAAAATAGCAAACATCGATATGATGGATATCGGGAAAAACGGTCTTGCCGCGGTTCCAAATCGACGAGGAACAAAGAAGAGTATGGTGACAGAGTCAGGATATTTATGACGCCGTGTGCTCCTGAGATACCAAGACTAGAATGTACTGAGGCGTTCATCACTGAGACCAGGAAGTACCTAGTCCTCGGTGGGGCGCTTCAGATCCCAAGACCTTTAGTTGTCTGGCCGATTCAGTACCACTCAAAAGTACGCGCTAGATATCCTGGCGTAGCCGGTCGGCATCACAAATTATACCGTGTTGAAAGTGCCATGGTCTACAAGAAGCCTCGAGCAAAGCAAGACGACGAAGAAGAAGAAGTAGAGACAGCACGACAAAGGGAACAGCGAGAGGGAAAGACCGGCTTTGTTCCGCCATGCTACTGTTCGCGATGCAACAACAAGCCAGCTACAGGAATGCATTTCACTGAAAGTGGGATTCGACTAGAAGATCTGCGATGTATCTCTCCACTCTGTCCGCATAGCTGCGTTGGGCCCCTTTTGCTCACGAATCCAGAGCAAATGGTCTTCAAAAGCAAACAGGAACATCAGCGCGCCTTGGTCCTTGCAGAGAAGGATTGGGAAAACCAGTGGAAATTGATTTCTGGCAATATACGGAGCAAGGTCAAAGCACCTCCCACTCCACGAGCACTGCTAAAATACGAGGACGCAGGTGCATTCAAGGGAGTTGTGAGACTTCATCCAAGCACGAGTATAGGGCTTAGTGGAGATGCCTATTTCCAAGATCGAGGCGTGACCTTTGCCACCCATAAAAAATCGGTACACGCTCCTATTCGGCGAAAGCCAATCGCCCCTTCGAACTTGGGTTTGGATGATGCCAAAAAACTTGGATCAATGGGTAGAAAGAATTCCGACAAGAAAAGCGACTCGAAGCAGATAGAATCTTCTGCTCAGGATCAAGGTATGGGCCCTCTTCGCCGTGCCTCATCTTCCTCCTCACCACTGCTGACCAGCTACCAGCAACGATCGTTACGAGCCCGAGAAAGTCTCGACCTTCGAGCTTGGAGGCTTCGCCGCGGTGCCATAAGCAAGGCGCATCACCGCAGAATTGCTGCGACAGCTTCTCAAGACACCGAAGCAGCTCAGCAGTCAGATTTTCTACAGCAGAAACTCAGATTACCACGATCCAAGACTCCTCCTAGACCGTCATTCCCTCGACCACAGCTATTGGTGGGACGTTCTCCGCTTCAATATTTTCCGAAACCTATCAAGGGCCCTGCTCGTCGACGCAGCGTACTCAGGCATCTCAAGCGCTCGACAAAGAACGGAGATTGTTCAAATAGGCCAAATTCATGGTCTTCCGTCAGCACGACCTCGGTATATTCAGAAACAGAAGACACAGAAGAATATGGAAAGGTTACGTACGGCATAGACTCTCTACACCACTCGCTGATACCCGCACCCCTGAAGATCAACCAACCTCCCCAGTCAGAGTCGCATCACACGCACGAGGATCCCTGGATCGCACGGTCAAAAGAAAACAAACTGCCAACAAGCCGAGGCAATCATCCAGCCCACACCTTTCTGCACTACCACTCCTTCGCCGGCTCCACCATCTCCACCGCCGTCGCACCCCCAACGCCGCGTGGACCCTACCGCAACATCATCTCCCGCGAACTCACCCCGCCACCGCTTCCCCCCAGCCCACCCCAGCGCCGTTCGTCGACGTCCAGCAGCCTTTACAGCGAGTCGCCACCCTCCATCGACCCGCGCGCTTTCCAACAAATACCCGCGCGACCGCCCTTGCATGCGGAGCAGGAGCAGCTGCCGCCGGCGCTCCGTGTGGGAGAGCCGACCAGACTGGATGGGAGACAGAAAAGAAGGCGGCGGCACCGGACGGAGGATCCGATCATGTTGAGGGCTTTGAGGGAGAGGACGCAGCGAGAACTGGCGAGGGGCATGGATGGGGAGGGAGAGGTGAAGAGCAGTAGGTTTGTGGATGAGGAGACGTTGAGGATTTTGGAAGGGGGGCCGGGAACGCGGTTGAGGGAAGGGGAGAGCGGACCGAGGATGCATCAGATACTGGCGGATCGGGAGAAGGAGATGTGGATGGAGAGCTAGAGGATGTTTGGGAAAGCCATTCTCTGTTGCTTGTAGGAAAGTCATTTGCTATGTATTCGAGAGAGGGAGTAGCAAGGACTTAGCATAACTATCTCGCATTGTTAGAAAAAATCAAAGGAAGAGTTGTGCATTCATTGTGATGATTCCGCCCATGTGTTCTACTGCATTGCATTTGAGACGCAAGGCTAAAGAGCATTCCCGCAGGGAAACATGGCTAGGATCGAGGGCCAAGCAATGTTATCCCTTAGGTACGAAGTTAGCTTGAAAAGCCAATTATCTCCCTTTCACTATGAGTCCGTGAATCGCTTGGATTATATCCTATTGCCTGTTCCAGAGACCAATGAGAACCCATCATGAGCACAGCAGCTAACAGATCAAACTAAATGCAAAACCGAATAACCCCCACCAGCGTTAGTAGTGTAGATCGTTATCCGAGAATGTCGTAATCTTTGATTCGTAACCCCAGAGTACAGATGTTGACAGTTCGATCCAGACCATTGACCCTGGTAGTCTGGTTACGTTTTGTTACTTCTCTTGTTGCAGAAGCTGTCAAAAGGGTAGAACTCACCAGAAAGCATATCTGCTAATTTGAAATTGCGAGATCCAGCAAAGTTAACAGGCAGATCTACCTGTGTCATGCATCTCGCTACAGACGTCGATCACTGCCAGCAGACGTATTTTGAGCTGCTTCTTGTCACGAGATAGAAACTTTACAGGATGATTGAGATGGACTCACATGTCTTGATAGCCTGCATTACTGTAGAACCCGAAAGTGACCCTCGAAATCTGAAGGTGGAGGAGGGCCATTATCGTATACGTCGCCTCCGCTGAGTTGAACCATGGTAGGATCTCCGGGTCCAAAACCATACGACATCTTTAAGTTGTGAGAAGCAAGTATGTCGACTACATCATCGAGCAATGCGCAACGTGTGTCACCCTTAGGACGAATGGAATGTTCAGAATCGAAATACAAATGCATGGATGCTAGAGTTGGGCACGTTCCGGCTTGAGAAGATCGGGTAAGGAAAGCAAAGGCCTTTATCCAGCTGAGGTTGGGCTGATCAATATGCTGATCTCGAAAATCTTGATACGCGGACGAGAAGGAAATGCAAATATTTTTGAGCAATGGCGCTGACAGCTTTGCGGCAGCGTTGCCAACGTTGTCGGCGAAGAGGTTCCAAGAAGGCAGCAATAGTGTCACCAGTTGCGGAAAGTCAGAGAAGTCAGGAATACCAGACTCCTCCTCCATAGAACTAAAATGGTTCAATTCAATAATCCGTAACGTATCTTTGTGAATATTGAGTACCCTCTGCATATCTGATGGCGTGTAAACCGAGGCCCAGGTCAGGTCCATTAGGCCGCGAAGCCTCAATTCTGTTAGCTTTGAAGGCCAGTGGATGACTTGCCACATGAGGTCGGGGCTGGCACATTGTTCCTCTAGTATCAGAGAGCTGACGGAGCCTTGTCGCTGGCGAGAGCCCAAATCATATTCCAGTTGTTCCAAGGCGGGTTCCGGTGCAATGTCAGATGTCCTTCCCTCACCGGAGTAGCACACCAATTTCAGCTTGTGAAGTGTATTCGTGTCGAAATAGGTCAAAGCGGCGTTCATGGAGTTGGTACCGTTATTGGTCAGAAGCGTTAATGACTGGAGTTGACGTAGTTGGGCAGCAGCCTCAATTATCGATGTCTCTGACGTTCCGAACCACGAATCCAAAGATAACTCATGCACAAAGAGACAACCACTGATGAGCGAGGTACACATACCGACTTCGCTTAGATCCCAAGACTCTATTTCTAGACTTCTGACCCAAAGCCCTAGCTCGGGACTGTCTGTCAACGCCTTTGCCAGTCTCAAAGCCTGAAGCTTGTGCTCGGGTTTTTTTGTGCTGATTTTCAATCTGCGATATAATATGGGCACGAAAATCTGCTTCCAGCGTCGACAAACCAGAGGTATACATAACCATTCCTGGAAACCATATCCGCTGGATGTGCGACTTGAAGCGACGCCATGCGCAAATACTTGGTCCAGCAGTTCGTCGGGGAAGGACGCGAGACTTGCTCTGCCGCTGGGATGAGTATTGGAGGCGTAGGCGAAATTGCAGGCCAAATCTGCCAGAGGCTGATCCGATGCGGACAAGTCGAACTTGGGCACTGTGAACTTCATGCCGATTGCTGGTGGGCAGGTTGTATACGAAATGAAGGAGGCTTGAGTCCGTTTGTGAAATGCAAATTGGAGTAAGGCAAGACTGAGAAAGAGAGGCACTGGTCAAAGTAGGTATCTACCTAGGTACTTACATGGTCACGCGGTCCTGGAAATTGCGACCGCGGTCATCACATGAGCCTCACATTTATGTGTGCCCACTCACTTACCGTGTGTAATCCTATACCATAGCTCTCGAGGGCAATTATGAGTAGGCAATAAAAGGCAAAGGCCCTTGAGGATCACATTGAATTTAAGAATTTAAGAGACCGAGAAATAAGATCACTTTTTGTCTCCTGATTACGGGAGACGAGGAAACCCGAAAAGTCCTCTAGGCAGTAGCCACTTACTTACGAAGCGATTCTATGTCCATAGCCATTGGATGAGTGGATTTCAGTGATGTTCTTACACTATTGAACTTGTACAGAGGAACTTGTGAATATGAGAAGATATAGAATAGTACTGAAGAAACGCAGCGATATTGCTTCAAATATAAACATCATCAGAACTCTTCCACAAAGCAACTAATTGAAGACCAATCCAAGTACTCACAATTGGGCAAGCAGTCCCCATCAACGCGATCACGCCAGTGGCTCTTCATAGAGAGATTCTTGAAACGCACATGGGAGAAATCTCAGTTTGCCGAATGCCATATTCAGCTACCCTCGCGAGCGACATGAATGTCGGCAACGTTCCCTACGACAGAACAGCGCGAGATGACGGAAGTAGGTCAGAAGGATCCACGGAGTAAGCTGCGTGGGAGGCTTCACCGTGAAACTGCGCGACGGAATCTCGAATCCCAGTCCATATCACGTGATTACGCGAAAGTTTGGTCCTCTCCATTCTTGGATTAGCTGCTCTGTTCGCGGAGACGTCCACGGGTGTCACTGACCGGACCTACTCCGCAGATGTCTTTTGATCAAGAGCGCACTGGAATGCCTGACCGAGATCATTCTGAGCTTGTGCAGCTGTACCTAATCAAGCCGCGCTCAACAGGCTAGACGGTTTGACCCAGAAATCACACTGACTTAGTCAACCGTGCTGAATTAGCCGTATTACTGTCTGCACAAGCCTCTCTAAGATGACTGAAGGACGACTTCCTTCATCCAATCGCCCAGTCTTAACAAATGATTGACGAACCGACGAAACTTCCTCGCGATACCTTCAGACGCACAGGAATCAATACAGTCTACCATTCGCTGGGTCTTCAGGTCTTCAGGTCTTCGGCAAAACAGAGAAAACCGAATTACAATTGTTGGAGAATGCGTTGAGCCGGTTGATCCTGCGTGGTCTATTGGAGACAACAACGGCATTGCGTGAACATGAAAATTGGAATAGCGGTAACACCAAGTTCGAGAAGAAGAGGGCCTAATCTGTTCGTTTATGGATAGGACAGTCCGGAGTGAAGTTATCGCAGATGCGATGCTGTAGTCCATACTGACCTTCACGTGTCTCCTCAGAACAACTCCATTCTCTATGGATTCTGCTGCTGGAACTCCAACAAATATCCGCTTGGATCCAATGCCAATAGGAATGCATCAAACATTCCACCTACCTGTTGAAGCTGCTGCTGGCTAAACTGTCCCTTTGGTAACCCGAAGTAATACAATGCAGCATTCTCGTCCATAGCTTCCCCGACGCGTTTGATGACTGTGGCGTTGTAGCTGTCGAGACGAGCTTGAGTGGAAAGGATGGAAGGAACCACGAAGCCGAGATGAGAGAAGCCAACGCCGTAGTTTGGATCAGGGGCAGAGTGATTGCTGGCAGACTACGGGTGACATGAGCAGACTGTTAGAAGGATAGGACTATCTACAGGGATAGGAAATGCTGTGTTGATTCGAATACGAACCTCGGAATACAAGATTTCAATCAGGCCTTCAGCGTTATTCTTCTCGCGGTTCATTTCTTCTGCAGTCTGATATCCTGTTCCGTTTCGTCCGCCCTGAGGATACCCAAGATAAGTGATGGAATGCTTCTCGTCAAGAGGCACTGTGAAAATGTGTCGAAAGCCAAGCGCATTGACATAGAAATCCATGGTAGTAGTGAGATTGGGCACGGTGATGGCTAGATGATTCAAGTTGTAGCCTATGGTGTCGGGAGGTTGAGCTTGAGAATCGCCCAGAGTAAAGTTCAAACCGGAACTTTGGCGTTTGAGTATGGAAGAGTGCATAAGGCATGCATGAGAGTGAAAGGACAGGGTTGAGAGGGTGAGAGCGAGTAGTTGAAAGACCAAAGCAACCATTTTCACACACGTAGAACGAATAGTCAACTTCGAGAAAGGACAAGAAATTCAGGGTTGCAGATGTTCTGTACTCCGTAAGACATATAATATTCTCACAGAAATATGGGTAATGAAAGTCTCAGCCTTAACATCATTTCGGCTTGAGGAATTACTCTTGGCGAACTTCCTGGCGAAATGCTAAATATGGGCAGTTAGCCTCGTTTCTTGCCTGGTCCTGACATACTTTCTAGGTTAACTGAATGTCCACGAGTAAGGTTTTGTTGGAGTCGCCTTTGTAAACTACCCACCTAAACTCTCTTCGGCTCCTCGCTTCGACCCGTGCGAAGACGAAACAGGGGTGTTCCACGCAGAAACCGCCCTGTGCACTTTGCAGCTAGGGCATGGGGAGTTTCAGCTAATGACTAAGCTCCATGCTATTAGTACATCGTACGTCGAATGGCAGTCATTCAGCCTGCTGGCAGCCTGAACTCCTTTGCATTCGAGATCGTCCACATCAGAAAGCCGTTCATGGTCTGAGACACCTGATTCGGTGAAATGGCCTACTGCGCGTCATTCCCTTCATCTGGATCGGGAGATGGCGAAGTCATCAAAAGCCTGTCGGACCTGCCGGGCGAGAAGGGTCTGGGTACGTAGTTGCATATTGAGCTTGCGCCTTAGGCGGGCCACGCTCCAGACGAGCGGCTCCAAGATTGGCGATTGTGATATAAGGCACTAACCAGATACTCTGCTCTGGATAGTGCGATGCTACTCGACCCGTATGCGTCAATTGTGCCACTCGCCGCCGTGAATGCGGCGGCTATGATGACAACAGTCACAATATCTTCGTCAACTTAGATCAAACCACCATTTCGTACTCCAAGAAGCAGCTTTTAAACAATGCTCGAAAAGAAAGGACTGCTCATGAGAGTAAAATTGATTACTTGCAGACAGACGTCAGCAGCGGTCTTGTGCCTCTTGCCGGCTGCATCCGTACCCTACCAGCTTCGACGAACTCCTGCAGGATATCGATATCGGTGCCTCTCTTCCGCGAATTGAGTAACAGGGATTTTCCAGACCACGTCAAGGCTTTATGGCACGACCTCAATTCCAACTACAGTGTGACTAACGACGTGTGGTCTGTTGGGGTCCCTTCTCTTATGTTCCAAAGCAGAGCCTTGGACCTTGCAGCTATTGCCATCTGCACGCAGCGTCTTGGCATCAGCGAGAATGATTCGAAGTACCAGAGCATGAGCCTCAGCGCTTATTCTAGTGCTCTTCAGAGCCATCGAACCCTCCTCGACTCAAGCCGCCCTTCTGCCATTTTTGCTGCGACTTCTGCTCTCTTAGCCCTGATCGAAGGTGCTCAACCGACGGGTTCCCATGTAACCTATCGAGAAGGACAGCAAGGACATTTAAACGGAACAACTGCACTCATGAAGGCCTGCGGACCAGAACCGTTCCAAGCGCCTGGATACCATGAGATTTTCAAGAAAGTAAGGGAAATGGCAGTAAGTCTTTCAGCCCACATCCGAGTATCTTTTCATATCGAGGACATTCCCTCATGCATACCGACGCTAAAGCTATCAAGGTCTATAAAGCCATACAAGCTCGCGAACGAACTTTCTTTTCGAGCCCAAAATGGAGGACCATTCCCTGGTCGACGCGACCAAAGACTTGGCGAGATAAACTCCTTGATATCGCTCTGGACATTACGGAACGCAACGACCCTAATCTTGTTGAAGAGAGGTTGGTCTTCTGGCACAGAACCTGGCTCAAACAGTCGTGTCACTTGAACCCTGTCTGCTCTCAAGGCTGCCGAACCCACTGCTTCTGCTCTCCGCGCCCTGCCAACTTTCCTAGTGATGAGTTTCCGTTGTTACAAGCAGAGCTCTGGGCGATTGCTCTGATTCTTCTCATCAGAAAACGGAACGTCTTGACCACAGGGTCCCTGAGCTTTGAGAAGCTTGAAACGACAGAAATTTGGGATCTCATTACTGCTTGTCAACGGCTAGCTTCAAATCTCGCCTCCGTTCTTTCTTCGCCCTGCTTTGGACAAAGCCCTTCTGGAGACCCGAAGTCTCGTGGGATTACTGAAGGTCGAAGTCGCTCACTCTTCTGCTTATTCGTTTTGGACGTATACCGCGCAGGCTGTCAACCTGTGGAGGATGTGTTTTGGGCAAAGCTTGGTACAAGGCTGAACGGTGCTGCTTCAGCCGCCGTTTAATCTGGGCGTCAAAAGCGTATCCAGAAGGGAAAAGTTTCGGCATTAAGAAAAGACTACGTAGAGTAGCCATAATTTCGCGTAACGAGGACCAACACTGCAACCGTAGTACAAATCGCCGCTATACAATGAGAATATCCTACTTATATTTTGAGGAGAATCGACACATCCAGGAACACTTCATTATCTCTGAGATCGGCTTGCCTCTTCTCAAGCATCTTGGCGTAACGCGAGGTTAAAGATATCCAAATGTACCGATTTTCCATAAAACTACTCTCACCAAAATGAGAAAGCCCCTGCGGTCGATTCTCGGTGCCTCCTGGTCGGGAAAGCGTTAGCAATGACAGGAGAAGGTGTTGTTGATCTACATTGAAGAATTCGTAGCCGAGCGAGGCCGCCATCTTGGTGTTGGATTATCCGCACAAGCCCAACGTAGCTATGGATCTTGAAATCTCCAACAGCAAAGTTCTGTATTTCAGACGTCGTGATGGGGTATTCTTGCTTCACGCGGTGTCAGTACTTGGCAACCGCCATGAAGCCCTTGAAAGTCCCGAAAATTCTCCGCAATGCTCTTTGCTTTCATGTATCTGGATATCGAAATATAAAGCAGTCCCTAGATCTCCCAAGTGCGCCAAGACATGCACGAGGGAAGAGGCCTTTAAGCCTTCGAAACAGACTGTCACGACAGATCGCCCATGGCTGATCGAAGCCGGATACGACAGTACGTGCATCACCCACTCTCATAGCGAAGGCCGGCTTGCATCTTACGCAATAGCCGAGGATGCTGAGAAGCTCCTTCTTACGGATCACCATGACCACCAGAACCAAAAAAAAGCGCAATGAAATTGCCATTCTGCGACCTTTACCGCGTTCCAGCCCACAGCAAATCGCACCCTGTTACATCAAACCTGGAGACTCGGAGTGCAGCTTCTTGTGCCAATCAAAATCAAAGCAGAAAAAGAAACGCCGTGGGAGTATCTCTGATGATTTCGCGGAGTCTAAATCAGGGAAAAGCGCGCCTGCGAACAAGACCGGGGACATCCATGATGTGGAGACGTACGTAGATGTTTGTCGGCCTAGCTGCGATTGCCTTTAGAGGAGGGGGAGACGCAGCACTGTAAGTGATTCCATCACTCGTCTTAATGTCTTAACGCAGCATCTTACAACATCCAAGTTCCCGTTACCGGAGAATGTCTTCACGCAGGGAGCACTTCCGCCACCGGCCCCGTCTTTTCTTATCATTAATAGGATCAGTGAGGAACGCATCACCGCCAGCAAAAACCCCGTTGAGTCCCTCAGTCTGGCATTAAATGTTAACCCTTCGATGTGGAAAGATATCGTGAATGACTCAAATCCCGAGTGCAGACCAATGGGCTTCAAAGCCGTCCCAGGACCGGACCCGGTGACAGACCTTGGCACGCCAAATTGTACCAGTATGCGGGATTATTTGCCCCGTCTATCGTAGGCGCCCACGAGTCAGACAGGTTCGGCGGGAACTCGAAAGCCAGGCTGGCACTCAAGGACTCATGGAAACATTGTTGCACAGAAGCACGTTCAGCTAATGAGAAGTAACTATTAAGCTATAATCGGGCCACTAGCAGAGCACCGAATTCCTACAGAAGATCTACAGAAAGCGTTCATTTTCAGGCAATATTTGATGTCAGTATCCGCTCCTTATATCCGTAGATGATTTCATTTCTCAAGTATAAGAATACTACGTCAAATCCCATTCGCGCAGGACTTTTCTTCAGATTCGAAATGACAACATCAGCGGAAAGTGGTCTGTGAAATGAACCTATCACTCTAAATCATAAGGTTACACTAACAGTCACGTGAGTGGCCATAAAAGTTTGTCGTTTCTTATTGAATAATTCCAAGTCGGCATAAATTTGGCAATGCAGCAGACTTCCAAGTTCCGTTTGCTTGCTGCAAAGTCAGACCATGCGGTCACTGTTGTCTCACGTTGTTGTCTCTGCGGTCCATTGACAAAGCCGCGATTGCACGTCGTTGTGCCCAACATCCACCGCGCGGTTGTACCCAGATATCTTGGCCAACCGTTTGCTCTGCAGTGAATCTAAGGTTCAAGATGCGGGCCGATCCCGTTCGAGCTGAGATTCCCGTCTGCGCCTACGACTAGCTGGATTGCCCGAAAGGGCAGACCGCCGCATCGCAGGAGAGCAGTGAATTGATGCGATTGACGTGTGCAAAGCGGTAGGGTGTAGTCATCCATGCCGGTCTGCAATACCGAATAGTAGCAGGTCCCTGGATTTCCAGATTCTGTTCCCAAGAAGTGGAAAAATCAGTCAGCTGGCATGACCACGATGTTTGTGAAAGGAGTCTTGGGTCGCGAAGCAGGGCCTTGGTTATGGACTGTATGTCCACGACAGCAAATGTCAAGGTACGCACGTGAAGTTCTGTAGCTTGCCCAGTAATACACAGCGCGGATACTGTCATTGTAGTTTCTTTGTAAAGAGACCAGTTTGTCAATTGCGTATGTGTGACAATCACAAAATCTCAGGACCACAATGAATGCGCACGTGAACAAAGCGTTGTTTGCGAAATCATAGCCACATGCCGGAAGTTTTGCTTGTTGACTCATAGAGTCAAAATTCTTCTGGAATAGCTTTCTGAAGACTCTTAATGACATTGGCTATTCTTCCACAGTTTGGAAAAGAGTGCCTTCCACACCCTTTCCTGGAAAATTCTTGTTTCTCTTGCCAACAAGAGCAGTTCAGCCGATTGAAGAGCTTGAGAGACCCACGCAGCTCCACAGATATAAGCCCACGGTCGGAGCTTTGCCCATTTGCGCCTCCAAGGTGAGACAACAAGCATCGTTGGACCTTAGCCGCATTATATAGAGGAGAAGCTGATTAGCCGTGACAACAAGATATACCGGAAGGGAGTCCAGCGGTTGAGAGCATAAGTCAGAAGCACTATGTGCTACCTCGAGAGCGTGTTTTATCTTGGCTGCCAGCATTGGGGCCCGGACCGGATCATTGGTGAGCCATGCATCAGAGCTCAGGCTTCCGGTCGTCGTTGGTCCAGAGGATGCTGGGGCGCAGAGACAATCGGCTCGGGAAATAGCAAGGGCATGTGTCCGAGTTGCGAGAGACGGCGGAATAGCGACGTTGGACTCCAGTTCACTGATTTCCGTGGTATCATGCTGGAGTCGCTTCGGGAATGCACGGCGCTTCGGCTCCGTGAAAGTTTGATTTGGAAGGCGAGTCGAGCGCTTCGTGTGTGAAAACGGTAATGCAGTCAACCTCCAAATACGAAAGCGCATTTTATATGGCTTCTACGGAAAGAGTGGACGAAGTTGGAAAAGCCTCGACGGCAATGTCTAGAAGACAAGCAAGCGAGGAACGATCTCGTACAAAAGGCGTTTTTGAAGGCTCCCTATTCTATTAGCGGATTCGCACTGGGTTCTTGTTCTCGCTATATAAGCGACTAGACAAAAGAGGGGGCTGCGCCTCAAGTATAGGTCGAAGATCTTTTGAATAACAGGAGCCAAGGTCATTGGGCTCTTCTTGCACGATTTCACCGTCCAAATAGGCGCTCCGACATATACTAGAGAATTTACCTCTTGAATGATGACACGAACTGTACATTTTCTGATGCTGTATGTATGGCCATTGCCAATACACTTCGGTAGCAGCACAGCTGAAATGCAAAGGTTCTACAGCATGCATTGGGGATGAGAAAAGTTGGTGATTGTAGTGTTAGGTATTTCGCGGAGTAGATTGGCGGGATGTCCCGACTGCACGTGGTCCTGATACGACGGACCGCAATCAGCGAGTCACCGAGCGTCCCCGATTTAGGTAGGATCGTAGATGCACTAAGCTGACACGAAGAACGAGGCCCACGATAGTTCAGGTTATCCACAGCCAGGGTCGAATAGCATATGTCTAGCTTGAACTTTGTCTTCGGCTGGAAAATTAATCGACGATGGAGCTGACGTGCAGCTGTTTCTCGTAGATTACCCGATGAGACATGTAGCAACAACCATCGGGCGTGGGGAGCGGGGAACAGGCATCGAGCGAAAAAGAACAGTGCATGACATAAGTTCGTCGAATGTCGAGGGCTCGAGGCCCTTGTCTGCTGGATCTGCATTGGGCAATTGAACCAACCGGTGCAACCATGGAGCTAGGTACTACTCCCAGCTCCGTGACCTAATCTAGGTAGGTAGCCACATCTGCTGAACTCGCACCGGTCAGCTTCTCTCGAATCCTGCCGTCGAAAGAAACCGTGAATCTTCAATCTTGCTATCTCATTTCCCATCTCCACCGTCGACGACCATGATGATTCTACTCTCTCTGCCCCACTTATATTAACACTTGCCGGGGAGCGCCTTGCCTAGCCGGGCATTCTGCGACGCTCGGTGCCACCGCATTGGAACCCGGAAAAAGTCTCAACACTGGATGCTGACATCGATCGCGACTTGAAAGTTTCCCGCTGCGCAGTGTTGCCCGCCGCTTGGCCCTCCATTCCTCCTCACTTTCGCTTCGCCGGAGTCCTTCGATCGTTCATCACACATTCCTTCCGGCGGCTGCGGCCACGGCTGTATTGCTGTAGTCGCACAGCATAAAGAGCATCAGCTTTCGTACCTAGGCAGACTTGAGTAGCACCAACCTAGCACCATGTCTCGCCACTCTGATGGGCCCGATCTTGCGTCGCCTAAGGGCCAGCGCAGCATGAGCATGAACAGCGACCGACCTAGCCTCTCTGGCGTCTCTGCCATGCCTACTGGAATTCATCCAGCGCCGGCCTATGTAGCTGCTTCGGCAGCATCGCAGATGGTCACCGATCACCATATCGACGACGAAGACGTAAACGGACTCGACGACGGTGCGCTATTCTCCGAAGGCGCTCTAGCTTCACTCAATGCCTTCCTCGATCACCTCCTCTACAGCTTCCTCGCAAGCGCAAAGGCGACTTCGCTCGCCGCCCTTCGCCCTGCCGTCACCGATGTTCTGAAGACGAGGCTCGCTCGTGATGCAATAGCCAGCGCTGACGAAGATCTCGCGGACCTCCTCTCCGGAACCGAAGACGACGAAGAGTTGTCCTACATCCAAAACGGCGCTGATGCCAACGCGAAATGGGATCTGGAAATGGTGTGGAGGAGAACTCGCTTGCGAATCATGGTCTACATCAGATTGGGAGAGATGGAGGACGACGATGAAGAGCGATACCTGGAGGAGGACGAATACTTCAATTCTGACAACCGCCGTTTCTCCCGAAGCAGTGGACTTGTCTCATGGGCCGCAGCTATCTTCTTGACGTCCGTCATTGAGTACATGGCAGAGCAGACCATCATCTGCGGTGGCAAAGCGGCCTATACTCGAGCGTTGAAGCGCAAAGCTGCCGAAGTGCGGGATTCAATAGAAACCGAGTCCGGGCAGACCAGGATTATTGTCGAAGAGAGTGACATGGAAAAAGTCGCCTTGGACTCGACTCTCAGCCGTCTATGGCGTACTTGGAGGCGGCGCTTGAAACAGCCTTCCTCCGCCGCCTCAACGCCCGCCCCGTCCCGCATAGGGGCCCGTCCAGGCTCTATGAGCTCACCCAGAAAGAGGAACGAGAGTATTGATGGTACGGACGGTGGATTCTCCGAAACCGACGACTATCGAACGCCATCCTCCACTCTACAAGGCGAAGTTCCCAAGGACCCCAAAGCTCGTACCGAAATTCCTGAAAATATACCACTTCCGATGGGAGAAAGGGACGTTGATGAAATTGAGGTGCCGGGATTGGCCAGAACATTTGAAGACGATTCAGAGGATGAAGGAGAAGAGGAGCCGCCTCGACGCGCAAGCTTCGTCACCCTTATGAGGAGTAAAGACGATAGCGTTGCAGTGCAAGATGACGAGATGAACGAAAAACCAATTCTTAGACGCGCTCGCTCCAGATCATTGCCGGTACCCGGGGCTTTTACCAGTGAAGGTCCGAGAGACCAGCTGTACGAGAAGACTGCCCACTTGCTTGCAAAAAAGAGCCTGGAAGGCGAGGAGGGAGAGGCGGATACCAAAGAAGCTCAAAGAGAGAACGAAAAGCAAAGCAAGAGGAAAAGTCTGCTCGCTACGGGAGCTTCAATGGCCGCTGCTGGAGCCGCTGCTGCATACGCTACTGTCATGGGTACTCGCAAACGGGACGAGCCTTCCACGCCGGTATCGCCCGTGTCGCCTGTTTCAGATGATGACAAGAGCTCTCAGGCTCGTGATGCACACTCAAAAGAGATTGATGATGTTCTTGATGCACAAGTGCTGGATTCCAGACGAGTTTCTGTCATTCGTCCAACGGACGCGCCTGAGCTTGTCCGACACGAGTCTGGTAGTTCCTATAGCACAGGTAGATCATTTTCGACGGGTCAAAAAGCTCACGATGTCCCTCCCGAGAATGAGAAAGAATCCCTACAAGAAAACAAGAATGTCTCTCCACTTCCAAAAGAGAAAGAGAAGTCGCCTTCGCCTACAATTGGGGTTGCGAGCACCTCGGACAGACCGGTATCGCCTCCTTCCCCGATTGAAGACAAAACGAGCCGCATTCCTCCCCAACAACGCGCGAGCCCCAACGCGAACGATGACGCAAGGAAACTCGAGCGCATTGCAAAGACCTCCGCGCCTGCCGCAGCGGTTTCTGCCGTTACTGGTGCTGGTGCAGCTGCTCTCGCAGCCAGGAAACACCACACTCCTAACCACAAAGCGACTGCGCAACCTTGGGATGAACCTTCCGCAGAACAATTCTTGGCAGCTCAGGCTCTCCAAGGACCGATCCGAAATGACTCGACCTCGAAAGTTCGCACGACACCGGACACTTCGGTTGCACAGCCAGCCATCAGTAAAGAAGTCCCAAGAGCAACGCCAGCAAAGGAGAAGCTTCGCAAACCTGTTCCGACCGATTCACGAGCGCTTGCGCCGGCAAGGCCGCTTGAGCGAGGCCATTCGAGCGAAAGCGTTGGCAGCTCAAGCAGTGATGTCAAACCTCAACCCCTCGCGGTCAAGACTACGGAGAAAGGCCCTTCATCATCCCCGGCGGAATGGTCGAATCGTGTATCTCCTGCGGCTCGAAGGCCTACTAGAAGTTCAAAGTCAAGTATTGATTCACTTGGCGATCAGCATGCTCAAGTTACTCCCATCTCTGCGTCGAGTGGGCGACGACGTGATTTTGATTCACTTGTTCGGGGGGAAGAAACAATGAAGTACACATTGACTCCACAGGGCATGCGGGACTTTGAGGTCAGTGCAGTGATTTTTCTGCTTTCCTTCTTTTGTTCGGCTCTCCTTATTGACTTCTACCAACAGACCCAACCCGCAGCTTCAGTAAGAAAAGAACCTGAACGATCAAAATATCCGGCGAAATCATCCCGCCCAGTTGAACCCGTTCCATCGGCACAACACACACCAGAGCGCAACTTCCCTGCGCGAACAGCCTCCATTACAAATAAGACAGCCTCAGGTCAATCTTCCAATGCCAGGCAGTCCGCAAATCGATCCGAATCAGCAAAATCTATTACGAGGCCACCTCAGCGAAATTACACTGGGACAAAGCAAGGCCTTGTAGCTCGGGAACCCCAAGTTCAAACTGTTTCAACAAAAGACCTCGCCGATTTCTTCCAGACTACCGCCCCAGACAAGGACCCCGATCCAGTGTTACCGCTCCTACTTAGCCGCTCACAGTCTCAACCATCTACGGTAACACGTAAGCAGCCCGAGTCGTCTTCTGGAGGAAAGAGCGACAGGAGGAACAGTTTTAACAAATCTCCGAGTCGCGGCTCGGTGACAGGTCCGAAACCGGGAACTCAGCCTGCGCCGTTAGCAAGTCCAAAGAGAATGAATCTTCAGGCGCGCGATGCTGTCGCACCAACGTCAGGAAACAGTGATCTCATCGATTTCATCCGACAAGGTCCCCCACCCGGTCTGAATGGTGAGCACGTTTCTTTTACACTGATTTTTAATTTCGATGTAAACTTATCTTCTTTTGCCAATAATCCTTTGCACCACGCTCAAGGTTGCGGTCAGATTTTCGGAGAAACATCAATCCATATGCTTTCCTCCACTCTCTTTGGTGCTAGGATTCAATGGCGGAAAGTGTGCAGCTGACAACAAACTCCACAGGTATCTCTACTTCAAATCAACCGCAAACGTTCACTCCCCGCAACACGAACCGCGACTCTTCTACCATCGGCACACAATCTTCAGCCCGGACATCTGCTAATTCACGTACCGCGCTGATGCCCCAACAAAATGGCACATCGTCGTCAACCAGCTCTGTTACTCAACCTGCCCATAGCGGAACCAAGCAGTCGCTTGCGCCGCCTGGAGCGGGATCTTCTCTTGGCACCAGTGCCCCAGATTTGGGAAGAAAGCGTTATCGCAACAAGGACCCTTACGCCATTGACTTTATTGACGATGACGACGAGGATGAAGATCTCCTGACTGCGTTGCCGAATGCAGGCAGACCTAGAAGGCAGGAGGAGGAGAGCCTAATGGATTTCTTGAACAGTGTCGAACCACCTTCTCTCAATTCACCCAAGCCTATTCTCAATGGCACTCAATCTAACCCCAGCAAGGGGAAAAAGGAACAAGTCAACACCAGCAAGAAGACTGAGAGCTCGACTCTCAAGAAGGCAGACGCGAGGTCGAAATCTCAACCTACGGTCACGCCTACCGGCGACAAGCGCCGGTCCAGTTCCGTCACAAGCAGCCCCCGCCAAACCAGCGGCCCCGATCGCGACGGCATCCTCAGCACCACCACCCACCGACCCGCTCCCAACGGCCACCCGCAATCCCTGAACCCCCTCTCCATGAACGCCCCCCACTCCACCACCGCCCTCCCCCAGCTCCCCAACTCTTCCTCTCCCTCCTACTCGCCATCTTCCGGCCCGCCCCGCATCCCGCTCGACCTCGCCAACCCGGCATCCGGCTCCTCCTTCGCCAGCGCCGCCGACTTCACCACCCCGACCAACAACAACAACAACAACCAGCCGCGGCCGAAAGTCGCGGCCCGACCACCGGGCGTAGCGAAGGGTGCGGGTTCCGCCGCCCGGCTCGACGCGTTTCACACGGACGACTTGGCGGATTTCTTGCGCAGTAGCGGCCCGCCGGATGCTGGGGCGCCGGCGCCGGTCGTGGGGCGTGCGGCGGTGGCGGCGGCGGCGGAGCAGCAGCAGCAGGAGAGTGTGGCGAGGAAGAGGGCGGATGGGAAGAGGCGGTTTCCGTGGCAGAAGAGGACGTACTTGGATATGCCGTGATGGGCGATGGGTGCGTGCGTGCGTGCGTCGAGCGATGACAAAAGGATGAGGCGACGGAGGATAGGGGAGGTGAGTATGAGGGAGAGTGCATTGGAGTACGGTTTTGCGTATAGTAGTGGATGGTGAGCTGCGGAAGGGCAAGGGGAGGAATCTGTTGATGTTTAGGAGCTGCTTGGGGCTGTCCTCTTGCAGCGCCTCCTATGCTTGCGAGGTTTTCGGATTTCTCAGTTCCCCCTCAGGACACATGTACTCTCTTCCCGAACAATTCTTCGATACGCGCACGGTCTCATATGATGGATGTTGGCTACGTGTCATAGAAAATGGATATAAGGGGAGTTGGGTGCGCGTGGGCTTGTGGCATGTGGCTCCTTGTCTTATATTCTTGAGTATTTACGGACCCCCTCGGTTTAGAATATACATATTCTAAAATCATATTCTCGTGTCTTGCTACTTAAGATGTGATAGGAATTGATGTAGTGTTTTATCAATCCTCCGGAGCCCATAGAAGTGTTTATCTATTCAATTTGTACGGACATTTCGCATGCGCCTGCAGAGGTAAAAAATGACGTCTCCAGCTGAATCGCCAGGTTCTCTTTCAGCCCCTGGCGTCTACACGTCCTATTTAATAGAGCGAGACCTGGGCAATATGGCTTATTACTGAAGGTAGCTAGATTACCAATACCCCTCCAGGCCGATCTGGGACTGGGTTTAATACGCACGCTTCCCTGTTCATTTACATCTTCATCTTTCTGGAACAATTTAAAGCTATCTAGGAGCCTCTCAAAGGCGCTGCCCCTCTCCTATAGGGTTTGTCGAGATGAAAGAATTCCACATTAGCATGTGACCAATTTTGTTCCGCGGAAAAATTCGATCAAACTAAAACGACTGAGTCTTGGCCCAACCGGTGAAATTTCTAAGCGCTTACCTGCTTTGAAATCCTTGTGCTGTTCACAATATTGCAGCATCTAAACAAATTCAAATAGAAATCCGGAGTGCATTCGTTGAGGACCAATCTTGCTATCCAAACTTTTACACGAATCGCGGTTCATCAGCGCTCACTGAGGCTTCCGTTATCCATCAATATGGCGGCGAAGAAGCTTCTAACGTCTTGGTTCCCTAACACGGCTTTCCCACTCATTTGCAATGCTCCGATGTTCGGAACTGCAAATTCTAGCATGGCGGCTGCGGTTTCGAAAGCGGGTGGACTGGGAATAATAGGCGGAGGCTATGATCTATCTCCCAATTCAGCACAGCTGACTGCTCTGGATGCGGATCTAGCTAAAGCTGCTTCGGCGCTTTCGATCAAACCTGGTCACACTCTTCCGGTAGCTGTTGGTTTCATCACATTTCATTCAAGCTTCAACTATCTTCTTGAAACCGTTGCCCAGTTACTGGAGAAGTACAGAGTAGCCGGTATATGGTTGGCATTCCCTCAACCAGGCGCACATGCGAACGTGATCAAGGAACTCAAGAGAAGGGGCCAGGAATGGGGGCTCAAGACGTTTGTGCAAGTCGGTACTGTAGAGGCTGCTAAAGAGGCAGCAACGCAAGGGGCGGATGTAATCGTGGCGCAGGGAAATGATGCAGGTGGTCACCAATGGGCGCAAGGCGCGAGTATCATCACTCTCGTACCAGAAATAAAAGAGATGCTTGAGCGTGAGTTCGACAGTCAGGATATTGCTCTAGTCGCTGCTGGTGGGATCATGGATGGTCGAGGTGTAGCTGCTGCAGTGGCATTGGGAGCGGAAGGCATTGTGATGGGAACAAAGGCAACTATGTTAGATTCAAGCGAATGGCAGATTGCTAACGAGCTATCGCAGTTCATTTCTACTAAAGAATCGCCGGCCCCGGGTGCTATCAAGAACAAGCTCGTGTCCACGAGTGACGGGGGCGTTGCGACTGTTAAGTCAGAAGCCCTGCGTAACTATCGAAGTTCTTAAGCTAATTAGAATAGATCTTCTGTACATGATGATCTTCAGGGGACCGGCTTTTGGCCGCCACTGTATGACGGCCGAGCCATAATAGGAGAACCGTACAGAGAACACAAGAGCGGCTCGTCAGTGGAGAGTCTCCTCGAGAAACACAAAGCCGCTAACGCGGTCGAAGATCACTCGAGGAGAATAATCTGGTGGTAAGTTCTCATCCATGACCCCAATCACTCAAGCTCGACTATGCTGAGGTCTCCAAGCGGTACCGGCGTCGGTCTGATCAAGGACGTCCCTTCCTGCGAGGACGTCGTGAAGACGACATTGAGACAATACACTGAAACCGTCAATCGCATGTACAATCTGTAAGGCCAATCAAGTGCGCGTTGAGTTGCCGTATAATTTTATTTGGCAGGCATGATCTGTGATGCAATTCTGAGTGCCGGTCATCCCCTTAATTGTGAGCAATATGTAATTGATAATTCGAGGATTGAAGAGGCTCAATTGCAACGGCTTTTGATGACGTTAACCGAACAAGAAGCAGCTAGTGTTTGAAGTGGAAAAAAAAAAAAATCGTGAATGCGTTGATGATATGAGCCGCATAGAGCAGGATGTAAAAAATAAGAAACGATGAGAGAGGAAAAATGCATTATCACAAGGGTTGAGACAGCAGCAAAAGCATCCAGAGTGGTAAAGGTCCTTGGATGTATAAATAGTAATGGACTGCCCGATTCTCAATATGATTTACCGTTTAGCTTGCCGCTGCCAGAAATTCCCTAGTCCCCGCACTATGTTCGGATCGAAGCTCACCATTTAAGGTTTGGTACTTTTCCTGGAATGAAAGAAAAGAAAATCTTTAAATGATCCCCATAAGCCTTCGAGCGTTTCTCCGCGGCCCATTCGTCACAACTCTATGATGACTCTACTTCGAATCCACAGTGACTCATTCAGCATTGAATAGAAGGTACATAAACCAAGCCCTATTTCTCGTAAAATGAGCAAGTTGTACAGCAACTTTTCATGCCAAACAACACCATGACAGCAGATATTGGCTCCGCAATCCAAGCTCCACAAAACGTCTTAGAGATCCTTTCCTCCCTCCACAATCAGTCTGTCATACAGGAAGAGAACCTAGCCGTCACGGGAAAATATGATCAGATACGAACAGCGCAGCAGTCGGAGTCTTCCGGGTCCTTCCACGACGTTATGCGCGACAAATTTATCGCGCTCACTGCGGACAAGGCGTCATTCGTATATCAGTTACTGCGTGCCAATGGCGCACTCAATGTCGTGGAGGCAGGCACCAGCTTCGGCGTCAGCACCATTTATCTCGCCCTAGCGGTCGGTCAGAATGCTACGGCGGCGGGCAAGACTCCAGGCGAGGCGAAAGTGATCGCGACAGAGTATGAGCCAACGAAGGCTCAAAAGGCTCGGGAGCACTGGCGGGCTGCGGGTTCGCACGTTGAGCCTTGGATTGAGTTGCGCGAGGGCGATCTGCGGGAGACTCTTAAGGACAATCTGCCGGAGATTGACTTTCTTTTGCTTGATAGTACGACAAGTCGCTGACTTTTGAAGGAAAAAATTGTTGACAAATTAACAGTCTGGAGTCCGATGGTCCTACCTACCGTCAAACTGATAGAGCCGAGGCTACGACGAGGTGCGGTGATCCTTGCGGATAATGTCACTTCATCCGAGAAAGGATATGATGAATACCTTAAATATATCAAGCGGACTAATAGTGGCTACCGGACGATGACCTTGCCGTTCCCGGGAGGGTTAGAAATGACGCTGTTTTTAGGCCAATAGACTCGGTGTGGGACGTTGGATCGTCCCGAGTAGATAGTACCTTACCTCGAAGCCGTCAACCAGTCTTGTCCACAATTCAACAGGACCTGACATACGACAAGCATCGGGAATAGCGATAATGGGAACGACCTTTGCAAGTAAACACAGTTCATTTGCCCTAAAAGGCAATACATATTTCCTTTCCCTTGTGGTCATTTCTAGCCTCGCAAACTGGCACAAAGAAGTCGATTGTGGCTTTTACGAGACACGAGATAAGTTAGGGTGAACGGAAAAGAGAAATTTACAAAGAATGAAGGAATGAGAAGACTGCACAATCGGCTGAGCGACTCCTTTAAAGTAGCTACGGACAGCTCAGTTGAAGATTAACTTGCAGACAAATACCAGATACTGGCGTTGACGTGCTGGTGGCCAGGGTTGACGATTGCAGACGATGAATGATAAGCACATACCAAAAGTAATCTCTCTACTCTTTGCAGAGTATTGGCCGAAGATTTACACGAAGTGTGGAACCACGCATGAAGAGAGGCACGAGAGGTCAAGGGTTGTGGATATTTTGCCAGGCCTGAAGTAATAACCACATTCGCCAAATTTTTGACCATGCCGGTCGACCGGTCCGGTCTCATTTGCTGGACTCCCGCACACGACACGACTAATCCACAGCTCCAGTCTCATTTCCATGGGCAGGCCTGAAAGTCAAATCTTGACCCCTTGACATCGCATCGGGGCGTAACGATTAGCTGATACTTGTCCAGGATCAGTGATGTGATTCATCCTGAGAATAGATATCGTCTGAGACTCTCGATGGCCTCAGGGATCGCACAAGCGGGGTATTCTCCAGTGCTTTCATGAGCAAGCATGAAACCCAGCTTACCCAATCGATGCCCATGCGGGTAACCACCGACAGTGTACCCTAGGCTGTGGCATTTGCCCAGGATTATGGTAGGGTACAAGATGCAGGCTCTTGACCTTGCGCTCTTCCAGCTGCAGTAGCTGAAAGCTTCGGGTCAATAACCGGCAGCTTCCTACTACTACCAAATTGTTGGCAGACTTGCTAACGATTGTAATCTCCAGAACAGTTTCAATATGCCAGAATTGACAAACGGTCAACACGCCTATACTCTGGCAGAGGGGGTCCCATTTCGTAAGAACGATACAGATGAACGCCTCTTAACAGGCTCTGGTGGCGGCCATGTCCTCATCACAAGCACGCAACTCATAGAGACGCTTGCTCACTTTTCACGGGAGAGGATTCCAGAAAGGAGCGTTCATGCCAAGGCTGCGGGAGCAAGAGGGTATTTTGAGGTTACAGATGATATATCCGATCTCACTGATGCAGCATTCCTCAATGGTATCGGTAATAAGACAGAGGTGCTTGTCAGAGTCTCGACGGTAGGCCCAGAAAAAGGATCGGCAGATACGGTGCGAGATTTTAGAGGATTCGCCATCAAGTTTAAGACGACCGAGGGAAACAATGACTGGGTATTCAACAACCATGTGAGGCACTCCTCATGAGTGATGGGATATGCACTGACTGGTGTGGCTCGCTTCTAGCCCGTATTCTTCGTTCGCGACCCAGTAAAATTTCCCTCCATGAATCGAAGTCATAAAAAGCATCCTGGTACCAATTCCCCGAGTTCAGACTTGTTCTGGGACTTCCATATCAACAATCAGGAGAGTATCCATGCTTTGATGTTCCTTTTTGGTGATCGAGGTCTCCCCTCTTCTGTACGACACGTCAATGCTTATAGTGGCAACACGTACAAGTTCACCAAGGCCAACGGGACGTATCATTATGTTCGCATCCACTTTATCTCGAACCAAGGAATCCATTACTATACGAATAGTGAGGCGGTGCAAATCGCTGGGAAAGTTCCCGACAGCCATTTATTAGACCTTCAGAGTGCCATTCGTTCCGGGGACTTTCCCTCTTGGGAAGTGTGCGTTCAGACAATCCATCCGAGTGATGTTGGGGTAGCTCCTGTCGATATTTTCGATATGACCAAGGTGTGGCCAAAGGCTCTGTATCCTCTCCGCAAGGTCGGTCGTATGACTCTCGATCAGAACCCTAAGAACTGGTTTGCGGAAATCGAACAAGCTGCTTTCAGTCCAAGTAACATGGTTCCTGGTATCGAGCCCAGTCCTGATTCCATGCTACAGGCAAGGATGTTTGCGTATCCAGATGCTGCCCGGTACAGACTCGGAGTGAACTACCAATTCCTCCCCACCAATGCCGCTAAAAGCGAGGTCTACTGTCCAACCCAGCGCGACGGATTCATGAACTTCACACAAAATTATGGAACAGACCCAAACTACGTTGGCACCAAGCTCAAACCAGTTGATTTCAGCACCAAGGCTCAACCAATACATACTGACCGGCCGGGACTGTCTCCTGAAAAGGCTGCGCAAGGTCCCCCGTCCTCCGCGGGCGACCATGTTCGTATTAGCCTACCTCTTTCTACGGCATCAGAGGTTACGAGTCGTGATTTTGAGCAGGCCACTGCACTATGGAAGATCATGGAAAAGCAGGACGGAGCTCAATCCCGCTTCATTGACAATGTTTCGGCTCACCTCAGCGATGTGAGTGAAGAATGGATTCGGCGGGAGGCCTACAGTATGTGAACTGTCGAGGATCCAAGAAACAGGTGCTAACATTATCCACAGATATGTTTGTAAAAGTCGACCCGGCTCTTGGGGAGAGCGTAGAAAAAAAGACGGAAACTAAACTCCGGGAAAATCATGCTCATCCGCACAAGACAGGCTGGCATTGATTGTTTGGTTATACGACAAAACTACGTGTCTGCCGAAATTGTCTCTCGGAATTGAAGTATAAAAAAATCCCACCATTCGGCTAGTTGTTAGTGCGCGTCGAGTAAAGACTGTGAGAAAAGCCTCTTGTTGAAGTCAAAATGATAAGAATGACACGATTCACGAGACTATAGCATATTTGATAATCGAAATTGTCAATCATCTACGTCCCTCGGATCATTCTCTTTCCAAAACTGCTCATACTCTTCCCAGCTCTGCGTCGGGAACTCCTCTGGCCACGTCAGCGGGGCCAAGGGAGATCCTGTCTGCTCGAACTTTTCTAAGCGCTGTTTAGTCCGAGCCCGACTCTTGTTCATGCTGTAAACAGAAATCCTGTGTGCCGAGCTTGTTACGTGAAGGCCCCAATTCCATGCAGCGCGGATCGTCAACGGTTGGGTGTTCAAGGAATTGTCCCAGCACCTACAGACGATTTCGATCCATCCTTCTACATCACAGGGCAGATCGAAATGCCATGTTCGCCAAGTCCATTTGTGTTTGGTGCTCAAATTCGCATTTGGAACGCTATACCAGCTGAATCCTCCATCGGCAGAGAGTTCAATTCTTTCCGGCCATCTTCCGCCTCCGGAGTAGGCCCAGCCTTTGCAATGAATCGTTCCTTCGTGGATGACAACTTGTTTCTGCCAAGGAGACATGATCGCGGAGCTCACTGGCATCTCCTGGATTTGGATACCGTCTGTCGGGTGTTGATTATGCTTGCCAACCTGTTGATATTTACGTCAGCAGTCAAAAGAGTAATCACACTATACTCCTCCGCAAGTTTACCTGTTGATTGAAGTAGAGGTACTCCTTGCTTTGAACAGGTGCACGCGATGGCTTCTGGATTGCCTTGATTCGATAGAGCCACTTTACGCTTCGAGCTCCAATGTACCCTAGAACGACCACTCGAAGGGGATAACCGTGAATCTTTGGAAGAGGCTCCCCATTCATCTCCCAAGCTAGGATCACTTCATTAGTCTTGACTTTGGACCATGGAACGCTGACAAGATAGTTCATAACCTGATTGTCCTTGAAGTAGGTTTCAGCTCCGTACAGCTCAAGATGCTTAGCGCCATTGACAAGACCCCCACAGGCCTTGATGACTTTCTTCAGGCTAATTCCCACATAATTGGCGGTCCCAATGGCACCCTCAGCCCAAGGAGCCTGCGGAACCTCATCTCCTTGGCCCGGGTACAAGGAAATTTGTTCAATGCGACGTGTCCCGGAGCATTGCATGGTGACAAGCTTTTCCATTCGCGGGAACTGGCTTTCGTCCATGAGATCGTCAAGGGTGAATGATTTCGGATTCGCGACCAGACCGTCCAGGGCGAGAGACCACTTGTCTTTCTCGATCCGTGGTATACCGCCGTGGTTTCGGACAAAGTGCAGAGGGTTCGGCGTGATCACCTTCGCGGTGACTAGCCTTTTCGGGGGCTCGCCATTATATGGGAATTGGAGGAGATGCAGCATTTCAGCGTGCTTTTCACGGAGGACCGTTTCCCATGAATCCTCAGGAACCGCTGCAAGCTCACCACCGACTGCATGGTGCCACATTTTCCAATGTGTTCCAGGAAGGACCGGATTCGTATCAGGAATTGGCCCCATTTGAAACTCTGGGTTTGGAGGAAATGTCTGCAGAGTCAGGATCCGATGAGCCAACTTTTTCTTCTCCGGATATTCCTCCCACTCAACGTACCTAATCAATGGGTTAGCCGACACATCATCCCTACTCGCAATTTGTTACCTACCCCTTCCAACCCTCGATCTCTCGAGCGAAGAGCCGGTCACGATCACCTAGAGCGGCGATCGCGGGCTCGTCTTTGAACAATTTCGGCCATTTCGCGGGAGCAATTGCAATCGTGTCTCTGCCCGCCTGGTCTAAAAAGGGCAGCTTCGCCCCAGACAGGCCTTGTTCGATTTTCCATTCATCAGGACGATTGACTGTCTCCATTTTGGTTGGAATAGCTCATAGCAACTTCGGTAGGTGGGGAAGCTGTTCAAAATATTGTGTAGACTCCACAAATCCGAAGAGACAGGCCTGCGACTACTGCTGCCCCTCATTGTGACACCTTGGCTGCAGCACCGTCCCAATTTGTGAAGCACATGGTGGAACATGCCGGGAGCTAAGATAGGAGGAGTGCTGCTTTTCACTGTTCAGGGTCGGAAGAATCCTATTCGGCAGGCTCTTGTAGGAGAAGCAGCTAGCCCATGCTTCTCATGAGCTTGCGGAAATATTAATCATAACAGCCGAACTACCGAGTCAGATTATCAGGGGTTTCAATTCGCCCAGAATACTCCGTAACAGGGTTAAAGTTTAGCGGCGGCGTGTGTAGGTGCTTTTGCATATGCCCGGCATGCATAACCGAGCTATCTCTCAACTAACAGCCCCCTGTCCGACCCCTCTTCCCATTATCAACCTCTTAGCTTCGCTTTCGAGTTGGTAAGCGGCGGCGATACGTTAAGTCAATATCAGGCGAAACCCGTAGAGCCGCTTTCACGACATAATCGGTTGTCAAGTCTTCTCGTTTCTTGATGATAGACGGTCCTATCGCACAGAATATCGTCACATAATAATGATGACCACCAATTCTCATCAGTATACCAGATGATGGCCCCATGAAGCTCCAGAAGGGAGTTCTGTTTGCGCAATGGATAGATGTTGATGAGTTTCTGCCAGAAAGATGGAAATTGGGGGCTAAAATTGATGGGAATTTGTCCCATTTCTCGGCAACCCCGAGGATTAACTCACGCAGGAGCAAGTCTTGACACAAGCGGTTTATCCATCACCAAGAATAGTTAGAGAGTTAAATAGATTTAAATACAGGATAAGGGTTACAAGTACGTAGAATTAAGTAGAAAAATCCACAAGGTTTTTATAGCGATATAGAACGCTATTCCAAAGAGAGAACTTGTTTACTTCGCATATTAAGCAATGAAAGTAGATATCAGCGCGCTTGGGAGAAGAAGGAAAGATTGCCAAATCATCCTGCAACCCAGATGACCGCGTTGCATCACTTTCTATTTGCTAGGCTGTTACGGAGGGTTGCTCCCTGGCCGCAGAAGACAAAGGCAAGGATGGCGGGAATCCGTCCTACGGCTGTGCACGGAAGTGTTCGGGACAGGTAGTCTTAGGTAAGGTTCGGCCTGCCTTGCAACCAAATCATTTGCTGCTTTCCAGACTACCTAGGCAGCATGTTTACGTGAACGTAGACCTCGACTGCAAGCTGATCAGGAGCTATTCGTCTCCTCGCTGAATTCCGCACAGGCGCCTATGAACCTGGAAGCTATGCATAGCGTTTCCCTTTGAAGACCCAGCGTGGAACCTTTGGACTGTGGTAAATCGCGCAATAAGCGTTGGTTCCTTTCTGTCAAGCTGAGATTGAACGTCAAAGAAGGATGCATGGCGCTTCTCTTGCCGTTCCCGGAAGCGACGGTGTTCACATTCTCGGATCTACCATTGTTCTTCGGACTCCACAACATGAAAACCCAAAATCTAGTAGTTGGAAGCTTGCTATTGTTCTTACCATCTTTTGAAACTCCTTGATCGACACCAGTAAAATAAAATATGTCTACTTGTGTCAATTTAAACGCAGTTTCCTCTAGTGTAACTGGTACTACGAGACATTGGCTCATGTATCCCCATTGTGGCTGTACGCTTTAAGATGGCGCGAAACAAAAATAAAGTAGGAGGGGATCTCGGCGAGAACTACCGGCGTCATTGGGAGAGCGAGTCAAAGGCCAACACTGATTTTAGCCCCGAGCAGAGGAAAAGACGAAGCGAAAAGGCACAAGAGGCCTCCAAGGAGTAAGCTGCAGCTCTCATGTAGCATTCCTCTAACCACTGACATGCTTCAATCCAGTTATTATGAACTTACCACTGATAACTACGAGAATGGCTGGAGCGAACATTTCCATTTCTGTCGATTCCCCGTGCCGTTGCATCTGGGCGAGACATTCCAAGGATCCCAATGGCGGCATGAGCACTATCTCGCCCTCATGATGTCACTAAAACCCGGAATGAGCGTTCTCGACGTTGGCTGCGGAGTCGGCGGCCCTGCCCGCGAGATCGCGAGGTTTGCTGGCTGCAATGTGGTGGGCATCAGCATAAGCCCATACCAATTGAAGCATGCCGAAAGGTACACGGCAGAAGATGGGTTCCCTGACGGACAGCTCGAGTGGGTGGAAGGGGACTTCACCGAGATGCCTTTTGAGGACCATAGCTTCGATGCGGCCTTTGCCATCGAGGCGACCGTCCACGCGCCGACTTTGGGTTCGGTGTATGGTGAAATCTTCAGAATACTTAAGCCGGGTGCAGTGTTTGGGCTATATGAGCAGGTCATGACAGATCGATTTGATGAAGCGAATTCGAAGCACCGAGAGGTACGCGGGGCCATTGAGCGTGGTGCCGGTATAACAAGCCTGTGCACCTACAAACAGAGCCAATCCGCGTTAGAAGTCTGTGGGTTCAAAATCGAGCACCAGGAAGATCTTGCCCAAAGAAAGGATCCAGTTCCGTGGTGGAGCCCGCTCGATGGCCAGCTGGGCAACTGTCGGCATGTCGCAGACTTGTACAGAACGCTTCGGTTGATGCCTGCGCATCGATTCCTAATGTATTGCCTCGTTTGGATCCTGGAGCTTCTAGGACTTGTCAAAAAGGGAAAGAGACAAGCCATGATCACTATGACTTATGCTATCAATGGATATAGAGATGGGGGGAAGATGGGGATATTCACGCCAATGGCAATGTTCGTCAGTCGGAAACCAAGGTAGAGGAACTTCAAATATCGTCTCTTTTTTGAATGGATTGTTCTCACATTTATGGCAACAGTAGAACATTATTTAACACTCAGCGATCCAAAAGAAAGAAAGAATTCCACTTTTAATTTTCTAAAATCGAAAATCTATGTCTATACCACTTTTACACCATACATTGCCTGTCTCTTGTAGCGTTGTGGATAATGTTCCGGGGGTCTCGAAAATTTCGTTGGTGCAATGAAGACACGAGAGCTCAAGTCTCTGCAGAGTCGAGCCAGGCGCGGAGACCTTCAGGGTCGCGGCAATGGAATTTGATACCAGCCGACCACGGAATGGCCTGAGCCTCAGTGGGAGTCGAAGTGTCTTTAATGGCATCCATTTCGAGCGAGCACTCACGCTCAGCACGGAAGGGAGGGAAGACGTCCTTCTTCTGCTCCTCTCCGAGAGGTTGTCGCTCCCAGGTGAAGAAATTCAGGAGGAGTACAAGGGACGAGTAGAGACCGCGGTTGGCGACTTGGAGGACAGGTCAGTTGATGGTAGCACACATCAAGTCTGGCAAGTAAAACTTACCATCGATACCGGGGCAGACACGGCGGCCGGCGCCGTAGGTTAATGTCGTGACGCCGACCTTGTCGCCGCCCTCGCCTTTCAGGTCAGTACGACCTTTGTGTCCGTCAAGCCACCGCTCAGGGAGGTACTCGTTGGGTCGATCGAAGGCCGAGGGATCGCGGTTGCCAGCAAACAAGTTCATGATGACGAGCTAAATAGGCGAATTAGGAGGTGTCTCGAAGATGCAATTCTCAGCCTGATAATAAACGTACCGTGTCCTTGGCGATTTTATGGCCCTCATAGCTGGCGCCATCAAGGGTTTGGCGGGGAAAGCCGAGACGAACTGGCACGTACATACGAGTGCCCTCCTGTATTGTCATAAAGTCAGAGATAGAGGTCAATATGAGAAAGATTAGAGTCACGAACAGTATGCAGAGCCTTAACATATTCGACGCGGTCGAACTCGTGAGGGTTAGGTGGCTCGTCCCCATATACTTCACGGATAGCGTCAAAGCCATTCTGCTGCAAGTCGGGCCTGTTGGCGAGGTAGCCGATGGTCCAAGTGAGAGAGTAGCCGAGGTTGATGCCAGCAGCAACTGTTGACGAAAAATTATTAGATGGTACGATCTAAAAAAATGATGAGAAGGAAGGACATACTGCCGGTGTAAGCAGCCAAGAAAATCTCTTCATCCTGCAAAAGACCTTGACGCATGATGTTGCCCATGATTGAGGGAGTCTCGTCGCCAGCTGCTACGCGATCCTTCAGATCGTTAATCATTTTGGTGACATATACTCCCTGCGTCGCGCGATACTTGCGGGCCGTTTCTGTTGGCTCGTCGAAAGTCCACTGCTTGATGTTGAGAAGCTTTCCGGCCGCAGAGCGGAGCTGTTCCACGGTGCGCAAGGCAGGGATGTAGTCGCGAACGGGTGAGCCAACGGTGCGCTGACGGACTGAATTGGGGTGTAAGTCTAAGAAATTCTGCAGACAATCAGAGTCGGGTCAACAGGGTACTGACAGATATTGGTCTCGTTCTCGGCGAGCAATCCCACCATCTCGTCATCGAGGTGCTGGCCCATGAGCTCCTCAGAGACCTGTCCAGTGCCATAACGGTGAAGCTTATCAGCCATGTCAACAGCAGGACCTTGGCTGATTTCGAGCATCTCGGCGAAGAGCTTCTTGAGCTTTGGGTGGATGACTGGTTCGTAGATGGGCAGGAGACGAGGAGCAATTTGGGCAGAGAATGCCTTGCGAGTACGGACGAGGTGATCGCTAAAGGGTGAGGCTGTAGAGGGAGTCATCAGTAAGTCGCCAGTCGAACTCATAAACCTTCACCAAGACTTACTGCCAACAGTCCAAATACCGGAGTAGGCAAAATCGCTGTGATAGAGCTTGAACATAGGACGCGACTGGTAAGCCGGGCCCTGCTTAACGACCGTCCGCGCGAGTGCCTTATGGCTGTTGATGAAAACCTACGAAGCGGGGCGTCAATGCCGATGTCTTCCTGTCATGTCACTGTAGGAGGACATACCGCTTCACGTCCACCAAGGGAGACACGGATAACATCACCGTACTTCTTGGTCCACTCGGCGAGCTTCTGAATGTGGCCGCCTTTCATCTAGACGTAACGGTCAGATTGAAAAAGGCGAGATCCAATCAAACAACTCACATCGAAAAGATTTCCGGCAAGAGGAAGACCGGGGGGCCCGGGGAGCGTGGTAGTGTGAGGGGCCCCGCCGAGCATCCCGTCAAAGAACCAGAAAATGTGCAGAAGGGCTTTGCGTCCGGCCTCAAATCCGCTCATGAGGACAGCAGTGAGCGCGACGGCAGCGAGCGCGTAGACAATGCGAGTGTCTTGGACAGCATTGAAAATGTGCAAGGCATCCTCGCTCTTGGCCTGGGTTGCGGTTGAGTCGAGGAAGGCATCCTTCGTCAAGGCCTGAGTCCCACTTGAGTTGAGGAAGGCGTCCTCAGGCATAGCCTGAGCTGCGGATGAGTTGATGAAGGCGTTCATTTCGATGGATATCAGGTGTGAGGAGAGAATGTTTGCTGTGTGAAAGGAGTCGGGCCTTTATATACCTGAGCTCCTGAGTAGGATAGAAATCAGGGGGCAAACTTCCGTCATCTTTTGAAGGCCATAGCTTATTTCCATATGTTCAACATTTACCTTGCAGATCATTTTCCGGAGTCGGTTGGTTTTCGGTACGGGTTCGGTCTGTTCCAGATCAACGTTGATCATTTCGTAAACCGAGACAAGAATTCCTATATGCAGGTCAATATCCGTAATTAGACCTCGTTTATCAACCATAATGACTGCCCGCGTGTTAAAAAATATATGGTTACACGCATTGACAACTATGAACGAAATGAACAAAAGTACAGGCACTGTGACAAAAAGTTCGAGTGTATACACACAAGTTCCAGAACCAACCGAATGACCTACAATTACCAGAACTGTAAACATCTCTTCTCCCACCCAAATTCCAGATTTTATGTAAACGATTATGTTGATTGGTGGTAAATGTCGTGGCTGCGGCTTGATTTTGGAATAATGTCATGATTCCGGAGCCGTAGGATTCGGTCTCTTGGCGAACTCGCAGGAGGGCGGCATTTAGGAGGGTTTAGCTTGAGTTCAATCAATATTCCACACCTGTTTACGTTACGACACGGGATAAGACGCGTCCATGAAGCTCTAGTAGACTCTAAAATCCTTCGTTCTGTAGTCTTGCCCGTTGTATAAGTCAAAACGAGATTTCTCCGAAGTGGGTAAGCGTTAGAGTGATCCTTGGCCTCCGGCGGAGTTGGCTGCGCGCAAAAGGAAAGAGTCCCATCGTCACTCTCACGTTTTGGCTTTCTCGCCGGAGCTTCTGGGTTTGACGGTCGCACTGGCTACCACCGCTCTTTGGAACCGGTCATGATGTTGACAATATTGAGCTTTGCCCACATAGAAGCTCGTTCCGGTCAAACACAGCAACGACGCAGAGACGGTCATTGATGGTACGAGTAGTTGTGTTGAACCTTATACGGTGTTTTTTGAAGGCGCCCTTCACAAAATAACCGATCGTAATCCAGCAATGCTACATGTTATGCCAGAAAGGGGTTGCTTCTGTGGTGTCGTCCGCATAAAGTATTCTAACCTAGCAAGGCCCGAGCCAGGGTGCACGTGGATCAACGAACCGTCGTGTAGGCACTCTGCCATTGCGACAGGTTCACCGGTTCTTCGTATTCTCCCGCCCATAGTGGCAAGATGATCACATCATGCTTCTCCGGCGGCTGTGGCTCAACGCTATGGCGCGGAGGCGAGCCGTTCGGCGGCCCGAAGATCATCGATGTTGGCGCAATGGACAATACGAGCACATTTCGCAATACGATGGTTGAATTGTATGATGCGGGTTTCCAAGGGCGTCTGCTGTTGCCTGCGCGGAGTGAAAGAAGGATGAGATGACATGCCCGATGGTACGTTCATTTGATTCGCTTGGAAGGAGTGACGTCGGGGGCTTAAACAACAGCTTCGGCCGAACGAATAAAGCAGGAGAAAGACGATTGTGCCGCTCCAAGAAATGCAGCCGTGCCGCTCTGACAGATGACATTGCATGAACTGTAGATCTCTCGCCTCGTTGACCAATCAAAGTTCCGCTTAGAAGATATCAACAAGAGCGCCCTCGTGACACAATAACGGCGTAGCAGACGGCATAAGTGATTGATCCAACTCCATGCACCCCTTTTTTCTCATTATTGCTCGGTTTTTAGCACCATGACCCTAATTAATAGCGTTCGAAAACGTCGGGTTTAAGGAGAGGAAAAAGAAAGACTTAAAATAAAGCCGATCGGCAGTTGGAGATCGGAGATCGGAAATCGAGATTATTTTAGAAATAATAATTCAAGGAGTCATTGAAACGAGGAGCTGTCTAATATGGGAAAAGGCGTTCGCGGAAGTGAATTGTGCACACACAGGTCAAAAGCTCTAAGTGCTCGACTTCCTCTCGCACACTGATCCTTGAGCAGGTAAGCAGAAGAAGGTGGTCCCTTTTAAACAATGGATGGTAATTATAGATCAACCACCGCGTTCAACTCACTGGTCGATATTACATGTAGGATCCCAAAGGCTCGCTTCGTCTGCCCTTTAAAAGCAACGTAATGCACGATTTGGCGAAGACAATGTTGATTCCTGAGTGAAAGATAGCAGTAAACACTGTTCTTATCCTTCGCTAAATATGTAGCTATTCTTCCTCTGTCTATCATAATGGCCTTGTCCTTATGGCTATTAAGTAAGCGAGAAAGACAACGCGTGCAGCGTTCGATCTAACATCGTCGTTTTGATTTTGTCTATAAGAAAGAAAGGATGCACACGCAACATAGTTAATGTTCGTGCATTTGATTCTATAAAGTTTGAACTGATGCTCTAAAACAACTTTTTGGATGAAGAACTATGCCCTTCAAAGCCATGCGGCTCGAAGAATACTCGTTCTCAGACCGAGAGAGAAGGAACCCTGGGTCCGAGAAGTGTCTGGAAAGAAGGCAGGCGAGGGGAAGGATCGGGGGAGAAGAGCGTATGTAGCGGGCGAGCATCCTTCTTGTTGTCGCGCAGACCGACGCTCGTGGTGAAAGAATCGGACATTATCGGAGCAAGGTCGTACCGTCGTCCGTCATTATAGTATTCGAGAATCTCACTGACGACTGATGGTCTCGACGACGATGTAATGACGGTGAAAATGCCAGCTGCCGAGGCAATCTCAGCTGCGCGCAGTTTGGTCGCCATTCCGCCAGTGCCGCTCGCCGAGCCAGCGCCGAGATTGGCAGAATCAACTGAAGATAGCGTCGTCAATACTCCCTCAAATTATCGTGTATAGAGAGACAATTGAATGCACTTACTTTGGTCCTTTAGCCAGTTAATAGAAGGGACCAGATCGATTCTCAAAGCGTCGGCATCACGTTTTGGATTGCTCGCGTAGAGCGAGTCAACGTCGGTGAGCAAAAAAAGATAGGAAGCATGAATCATGGCTGCAATTACTGCGCCGAGGGTGTCATTGTCACCGATGTAAGTTTCCTACGTCGGGTGAGAGTTAGCAGCCAGGCTAAACCACCGGGATGCGTGAACCTAACCTTCGTAGATAACGTATCGTCCTCATTGACAATCGGCACCACGCCGTGCGAAAGTAGCTCATTGAGGGTTTCAATAACGTGATTGTGACGTCCAGGCTGTTGAGAAGCGAGACCTTAGCCTCGAATATCGTGAATGCATTGTAGAGCGTACCGACGAGATATCGTCATGTGTGAGCAGAATTTGAGCCACAGCAATTCCCTTTTGAGCGAAGATGTTCGACCACATCGAGATCATATCCCCTTGCCCGACGGCCGCAAGTGCCTAAGTGCTCGATCAGTGGGTCTTGGCATTAGAAGACGAATGATCATGAGCTCACTTGCTTCGATAGACTCTCCGGTCGTGACGTAAAGCCCATTCGCTGCAACCCCATCCCGACAGCTCCAGAGCTCACGAGGATGACTTTGAAACCGGCAGCACGTAAAGCAGAGACGGTGGAAACAACACCGCTCAAGAGCAAAGATCGTATTTCATGGGTGAGCTCATCGATGATGGAGGAAGTGCCCAGCTTGATGACGATCGGACAGGGCGTGACAGAGTTCAGAGACAAAGCTGGGCTGACCGAAGGAGCAAGCATTGTGGCTAAGGTGGCCGTTGCGGAAGGGGATTTGTAGAGGAGTGAGCGTTTACTGAGGGAGTAGGGGGAAACGGTAAAGACTCTCTGGAAGAGGTGTCAAGGACCAGAGAATGCGGGCATAGCGAGCTATGCGAAGGGTTTATATGACTACATTCCTGGAACGTCGAGCACCGAGCTGCGTCGAGAGACATCATGTAACAGATGAACGTAGAGGTGAGCTCAACATCCATGCCGTTGCAAAAATGGAAGTACCCCTGACTCTGAGAACCGGTGGAGAGGAACCCTTGGGCGGATCACCGACAGATCCCCCAAATATCTCCGGTTGTGCCTCTAAGAGAACAGCTTCAATTTTGTGGGGGTTAGTTGATGTGTTAGCGTTCGGATCCTCCCTAATGTTCCGTCATCCGAGGAGACACTCCGCACTGGCCCTTAACTTTCTACACTTCTGCACGTGTTGGAGGCTGGCGCCAGGGGCGCATGAGGCTAGGTACTACCTTAACTTATACTACTATAGCGCATTGACTTTTCCTCATCCATCCATCGCCTGGGTACCTTAGCGTTCCCCGCTAACATATCTAGGACCACTACAAGACATCGCGAGAAGGTCATAGCAATTTGGCAACGTAGCGATGTGTTTCCAGCCGATCTTATTTTTTAATCTATAAAACTATAGCTGAAGCTGGATACCTCACCTAAGCTGACTTCTTGAGCTAGTTTCAACTATGTGGCTCGGAGATGCGGAGAGGATTCGGAGCTTGCGGAGAAACTCTCAAACAAACGCGAGAGTGACGAAAGATCACGTAATAGAAACATGGTGCCGGTGCATAAGGCATATACATTGGCAACTAGTTTCAATTACTATAAATGAGAAAGCTCGGCCATTGAGCTGGTCATCGTTATTAGATGGAAGATGGATGCTAGCAACGATACACAGCCGAGTTTGAGGAATACACCTCAGGTAGGCAGCAGCCCAATAAGATGTCCGCGCTTCTTCTTCACTCGCCTAGGTGCCATGCACAGTTACCGTCGACAAGATTTGACAGAAACAAGAGCGGTGGACAGTGGTTAATACTGAATGCTTTATTTTCCACGTCTCAGCCGTTCATGCCTTGCTGTACGGGTTTGTATCCTACCTTGACATCAGACCATATGAAACACCAAAGAAATCGTATCTGAAGAGATGAAAGGGTTAGAGCATCTGCATTTGACTCAACAACCTCAATTCTAGCGCGTAGGCCTATCTATCTAGAGAAGCAGCGGCATCAACGCCGTGAACATTACTTTCTTCGCTCCCATTGGCATCCGGACCTGGGTATCTATAGCTGAAGTCAATGCAAAACAAAACTCGCCCGTCCGGAAGCTTCGATTCGGCCTTCATCGTGTAAAGACCTGGATCAGATTTTCTGTCAAGCCAAAAGTAATCCATGAGAAACTCCATTCGACCAGGCTTTATATCGGGACCGTATTCGAAGCGATCATGCCTCTTGAATATGTATTTCGTGTTCAATTTATCTTCGACGTGTTTAATTTCCTCTCCATCTATGATCATACTAAACCGTAGAGAGCTGTCATTGAGGTCAGGTTCGTTGGGCATGAAGCCCATCAAGAACGCGAAGAAACGATGTTCGCTACATCAACTTGTCAGACATTTGCATTCCGTTACATTGAGAAGATGCTGCATCGTATTGCTAACTCACGGCACAGGCGGATTTGGTGCGATGGTGAATTCCTCGATTTCGAACATTTGATCCTTCCTCGAGGTTGAGCGACAATAGTATGCGGCTGTGTTGTCACCAGGAAGTGCCTCGCGCTCGCCCTCCATAACGACTTGCGAGTTCGCACTCCGTAGCGTCTGCCAGGAGGATGGGGCAAATGTAGATATAAGTATCAGCACCATGGTTTTTGAAATGATCGAAGACATTGTGAATACTTGGGCAGCAGAATTCAGTGGATCAGCTCGAAATCGTAGAACTCAGGTGAGCGAGATATCTTGTTACAACGAGGAACCCAGCTAACTTTAGCTTTGGGATTATCAACCGACACCCTGAATCGGCTGGCAGATGGCAATTGACAAGAACAAAATCTCTAAATCACAAATGTCGGAAAAGCCTGACTGATCCACTGACCAGCATCCACGTCACTTGAGAGCGATCCCGACATCACCGAGGCTGTGAATTTGTGGCATGGGTAATTAGTGTTTGAGCTCTGGAATACGGGGCGCAGCCTGGTGCTCTGTCCAACACGGCTTTTCGTTTTTCCGATCGCGTTGCCCCAAATTTAAGGCTGCCACGGCTGCGCCGGCCACGTTCGTCTTTGGCAATACCACGTCGCAGAACAAAGGCTAGAGAATAGATGCGCTAAGCTCACTCTCGATCAGATAGCCATAATCAGAGTCTCCGAGCTTTGTATCTTGATCGACTTGGGAGCTGTGGCCCTCAAAAAGCGGCACAAGGCTTCTGGACCTTTGTCAAGTGAATGTCACTATGATCAGATCGTATGATATCTCAAAGGTTACAGCAAGTGCGATTTCATTCAATATGTTGTTGACAAATGACGGAATGGTCTGTCAACTTGATAGATACGCGGCGCGATTCAAGGGCGGTAGGGTTAATATACAATCCCATCGGCTTTGTTACGTTTATGTTATGCTTCAACGGCGGACATTTAGGTCTTCAACTTCTCTCTTATAATTAACTCCTTGAGGTCAGCTGGTTTGATCCTCAGGCTTTCGTACAACAATATTTCTGTTTTGCTGAAGAAATCGTCATTAATCTGACTACCGCTTTGCAGCTCCGAGTGCGAATTGGCATATTGCTAACATCTGGAGGCCTTCGTCTACCCTAGCTGCCGACTGGAGAAAAATGCTAGTCCGCAAAAAGGTTTTGGTCTACACATTTGCCGCTAGTATAGTCGATGCTCGAGTCGTTGAAAGGGGCCTTCCAGACATTGCGGCTGATGCAAGTTCGCTGTTGTCCAGTGCGACGGCCTACGTAGCTTCTGCCCATGCAAATTCGAGTTCAGACCCAACCATATCAAGTTTAGTAGCGTCCGCCACGGCTTCGGCGTCTCTGGGTGCTCGCCCGTATATGAAGCCATCAAATAAGGTTCTGGAGATCCTCGCTATTGGGGATTCTTTCACCGCCGGGATCGGATCTAATGGCCGCCCAGACGAACTGAGAGGCTCAGGGGACTGTCTACGATATGAAAAGGCGTGGCCAAAACTACTGGTTACTAAAGACGGTTGGAAAGACTTTAATAGCGATTTACCATCCCTCACTTTTGGCGCGTGTTCCGGAGCTACGATGCACAATCAGGGAGGATTGAATAAAAATGGACTTGTTGAAAACCAATTGAAGCAAGGGTACGAAGACCGAGACATACCATACGTTCGAATCGGAAAGCCACAAATTGCAGTTATCACTATTACAGGAAACGATGTTGGGTTCTCTGATGCTATCAAAGCATGCGTTTACCGACCCTATCCAGTTAAGAACGGCGATTGCGATGCTACCCTCGATGACATTAGTCGCAAAATCGTATCTACTGCATTCAAATCCGAACTTATCGAAACTATGACCAGCGTCATCGTGGCAGGTCGCAATGCTGAAGGCTCCAATCCTCCAGAGAATTTCCAGGTCTACATAGCAGGATATGTGGGATTCTGGAACCACGACGACCCCGGTTGCGACAGTGTCTCGTGGTCTTGGTATGCTTGGGATAGACAGTATCTCACGAAAGACCTACGAAGGAAGATGAATAATCTTGTTGATCAGCTGAACGGGATAATAAAAGATGTCGCAATCGAGTTCGCAGCTTCAGGGGTCATCTACGTGGAAGACCATCAAGGAGCTTATGGAGCCCACCGTTATTGCGAACCAGCACCGCAGAGTTATCATTGGTCTGAAGTTGGAGCTCAAACATGGTTTTGGCACCAAGCTAGCACCCGCTATGATGAAGGGGACGAGGACTCAACCTCCTCAGCAGCCAATATCACTCAAATGATTTTCGACGCTCTCATTCCCGACAAAAATGTGCAAGCATCGATTACCGGGAATAACCCGCCATGGAAGATCAACCCGGCATTTCAAGATCAAGATGCGCTTTTGCGGGCCCTCAAGCACGCGGATAGCAGTGCAAGCAATAGCAGCTTCGGCGCACTGGCTTCCATACTTACGCAACGTTCATTCCATCCAAAAGGAACGGCATATGGGCCGTGGGCAGATACTTTCCTAGCCTCTATCAGAGCGAATCGCAATCCATTAAGAGACGACTCTGCAAATAGCATAGACTCTTCCTCATCAACGGTAGCTTCCATCGGCGACTCCACGTTCCTATGGCCCGTCGGCACTCCTCCTCCCTACTACAATCCATCCGCGTCTACATCCTCTTCATCGCCCATCTCGCCACTTCCATCGACGACGTCAAGCGAAGACCCAGCAAGCTTGCTTCACAATGGCGCTTGCGCAGGAGGAGAGTTTGGAGGCGGCAACTGTTTGACAACCCCGTTGCGCCGTCGAGAGGGTAGCACTACCGAGATGCCCCCAGCTGGAACTGGGCCCGGCTGAGGAGATCGGAAAGTTCTTGGCTGGCGTCAGTCCGTGGCTTGATGCCGGGAGAGAGGAGCGGCCAAAGAACATAATTTTCTCTCTGGTCTGCGGTCCTCGAGTTCGAAGACGAATGGCCTCCACATGTAGGCCTTCAGGCCTTGACGCGCATCGACCGAGTAATCTCATGGCAAACTCGAGTGAAGTAACCCAACGAAGACCTTGTAGGTGGGCGATAGGACAGGCTGTATGTGGCATTTCATCAATATGGACTCTTTTATATCTAGTGGAGCATTCAGCAGAGCATTTAGCAGTAGTACTAATAGGCAGTGGTCTGTAGAATAGTCCTCACAGATTTAATAATTAATATAGTAATTACAATAGTCGGTTTACTGGATCAAATCCAATCCAAATCCAATCCAATCCAGTCCAGTACTGGATCGGACTGGCGCGGTTCCCCAGAAACTCCATTTCAATGTGACCCTAAGAATCAGATACACGAAGAAATGTGCGACATATCGAGGGTCACATGGGATCAGGCTTAGTCGAGAGGGTTTCTACTGAATTGGATTTACTGGTTTCTGAATCGGTAATTTTTGCCGAATCTACTCCCAAGTCTACTGCTGCTCGCTTGCTATTTTTTCTTCACGAAAGTGAACAAAAGTGTTAAATTTGCTGCTAAATGCTTGTGGAAACATTGTGGACATTTTATACGCAATACATGTGCTGCTTGATCCGCGATCTCACCAAACTGGCAAATTTTGGTGAGGAATTTTCAAATCGTCTAAACATTTGTTCTTTGAAACTCCCTGTAATATTTATTGGAAATTTCTACGTGTTGTGCATCATTGACGATTTAGAGAGTTGAAGTGTTTGGTTTTTGATGGTACTGCGTGGTCCGTAAATTAATCAATTTTGTCGACTACTGTTGCTGCTTAACAGGCTGTTGAGTCAGCTATTGGGTCTACTATTAAGCCTGCTAAATTGAAATTATACTAAGTAAGTTAGTTTGAACTCCAAAAAATTGATTGGCACCAAGCTAAGTAATCCTTATGGTGCGTCCACAATGCTTCCACAACCATTCAGCAGCGGATTCGACCATTGCATTAACTATAGTAGCCTAGCGAAATTTAGCAACAAATTTAATAACAATACCATATATAAATATTTAGCAGTCAATTCTGCAGGAGCGGCAGGTTTGGCGGCAGGTTTGGCGGCAGAGCATCCAATAGAATATTCAACTGAATACAAAGCAGGACTGTGATAGTAATAATAGATTTACTGGATTGGACTGGATCCAGTCCGATGTGACCTCTACAGTATTATTCACCCATCTAGTGGATTGGACCAGTCCAGTGGATTGAACCAGTCCAGTGGATTGAACCAGTCCAGTGGATTGAACCAGTCCAGTGGATTGAACCAGTCCAGTGGATTGAACCAGTCCAGTGGATTGAACCAGTCCAGTGGATTGAATTCTGGATTGGATGCTTGGCACTTGTGGATTGGACTGGACTGGTTTCTTGGCATTTATGGACTGGATTGCACTGGATTCTAGTAAAGTTTATTGGTTATCCAGTCCATTTGCGGTGCGGTCCAGTCCACTGTGTACTGGATCCACTGCTGCCCGTACTTCTGTTGAATCTGCTGCTTGATTCGCTGTTGATTCTTTTGCAGTCGAATCTACTATCGGTGGCGATCTGGCCTAAGGTGCTACTGGACCTGCTGCCAATCTACTAGATGGTCTAAGCTAAGCTCATTCATGGATTAGTTATCTGGCTCTGAAATCTTCTTTAGTTTATTTAATGTTTTACAGTTTCAGGGTTTGGAATGCTAGATTTTAAATCAATTCCCAGAATAATTGCCGAGCCAATTAGTAGCATATCTAGCAACGGAGCAAGCGACAAACTAACAGAGCAAGCAGCAGAATACAATTTTGATAGTAGTTTTGATAGCAAATCCTATTTCTAAAAAAAGTAACCAATCCAGTCAATCCGATCATCGATGTATTATGCGCTCCGCTACTGGGGCGCTGGGAATCTACCCAATCCAGTAGCCGCACCACTCCAGTGCCTTGTGACCCCTGGCTGATACTGATAAGTGGGTATCGTTGGCAATTGTAGGGCTGATGATATGAGAGACGATATAAAACGCTGAAATGCTTTCATTAAAAAGACGGAAGGTGGACTCCTTGCTAAGAGCAATATGAAGCTATCCAGGCAATATGCTGGCATGAGTGAGTGGCTATCCACTACACGTAGGTAGTCAGTCCGCTAAGCCTTGGGAAAAAGAGGGCAGACGTACCTCTTACATTCTTGATGCTCATGTACCATTCGAGGTCAAAATTAAACGTAAAGCTAACTCAGACGCGTTAACTCTAGAGATTGAGGCTCACAGCGGCGAGGCTTCCTTACTTCTCCCAATGCCCGAACTCACGCAAGACAAGAGTGTTCGACTCGCCCGGCCCTGGACTTTAACGTCTAAATGATATCTTAAAGGTAATTGAGTATCAGGAAAAGCTAAGTCATCCCACCCCTTTGCGAGCCAGGGGTAGATGCTGACCACTTTTCCCATACAAATTTGTATGGGATCCTTCAACACAATACCCTGGTCTATAGCCACCACCACTATATATATTTAGATAAAAAATATATCATTTTATAGAGAAAAGTAAAATCTAAAATGTGGTAGTCTCAAAAATTTAAATAAAAATTTTTTCAATTTTTTATCTCAAAAAAATCTATTTTTTCCATATTAAATTTATTTTAAAAATTTTGTTAATAAAAGTATTAAAATTTGAAATTTTTTTTTAATTTTAATAAGAAAATCTATATTAAATTTTTTAATTTTTCAAAAACTAGATTTATAAGATTTATAGTTCTTGAGATATTAAAATTTTACCAAAAAATCAGGGTTCAAAATCGATTTTATTTAATAACTTTTTATATAATAATTTTTTTTTTTATTTTTTTAAAATACAAAAAAATTTTATATAAATATTAAATATCTATTAAAAGATTATATTAATATCTATTTTATTTATTTTTATATTGAATTTTTAAATTTGTTAGTAAAATTGTTAGTAAAATTTATAAAAAATTCAATAATTATTTCAATAAAATATTTCTCAAAAAACTAGAGATACCATATTGTAGAGCTCAATTTTCTCTATAAAACAGTATAATTTTTATTTATATATATATTGTGGTTGCCGCTAGAGGCCAGGGTATTGTGTTGAAGGATCTCATACAAATTTGTATGGGAAAAGTGGTCAGCATCTACCCCTGGCTCGCTACCCCATGACATGACTTAGCAACAACAAGGCGAAGTCAATTTGCAATGGGATTTGTTTGTAGCCTTCAAGACGATTAACAGCACCGTAGAACACTAGGTGACTACTAAATTGTGAAGTGAGACACTTATTGCAGATTACATAATTCCCAGGGTTATGTAGCGAAATTACCCAATACCCAACTTTTGCGAATTCTAGAAAATTTATTATGTGTGATTGGGGTTGATAAAAACGCAAAGTCGGATTCTGTGGCATACTAGAAAATTACCCGCAGTAAATTGTGGGTAGTTTTTATATGTCCTCGGCTTTAAGATCATCCTTTCGTGCTTTGTTTTTTGCGATAGTGCGTTCTCTTGATCATCATTGTCCATTGTCTAGCTTCCGAAGGCTTTTGGCAAGAGTTGGATGGAGCGTAATGGACCAGAACAAGACACTTTTCATTTTAAGAAGCAACTGATCCCGTACACGGTACATATCCAATCGTGCAGTGCTTTTATATAGTACGGATAAGTGCCAGGTATAGTAATTTTCTTCTAGTCCGACTGACGATTTCCCCGCGTTGAGCCCCGCAGACAGCGACAGACGATGATGCTGCCAATGTGCCCCGTCTCCCAACCGTCTTTTCCGCGCTCCCACTTTACCTTGTCTGGTAAGACAATGGAAGGGAAACGCAGGGGAGCACAGATCCTCATGACGTATGGTAGGACCGAATTCAATTGCTTTTACACTCTTCGTGGGGTTATAATGCTAAGCATCCTGAACTCCAGCGCTCGGTGAGACGTCCGATTTACGCTGCTCGCCTCTACATTTTCACCATGAAAAAGTTTTATGGCCTCACGGGCACAGGGCTGAATATTGCTATCGCGGTGATTGCCGGCACTGATTTTGCGCTTTTTGGATATGATCAGGGTAAATAAGTCGCACATCTTGACTAGTCATTTTCAATTGCGCCCGCTGACAAGACCAAAAGGTGTAATGGGAGGATTGCTTACCCTGCAATCATTTCTCAAGTATTTCCCCCAAATTAATACCGTCAACCCACCCCCTGGTAGCTCCGCTAGCCATGCGTCAAACTTACAAGGTCAGTGAGGCCTCGCTTACCTAGCTGGGTATGGTGAAGAAGGCTGCATACCTCTAACACATTCAAGGCATTACTGTCGGTGGCTACACCTTGGGCTGTTTCTTTGGCGCAGTAGCTACTATTTGGTTAGGCAATGCTCTTGGCCGAAAGCGTACAATCTTCCTTGGCTCATCTATCATGGTTGTCGGCGCCATTATTCAATGCTCGTCCTATAGCCTTGGTCAACTCATTCCAGCAAGGCTTATTACCGGGTTTGGCAATGGGATGAATACTTCTACCGTCCCAACATGGCAGTCGGAGACTTCAAAATCTCATCGCCGTGGTCAGATGGTGATGATAGAAGGAACTCTAATCGTTTTTGGCGTCATGCTATCCTACTGGATTGATCTTGGCTTTTCCTTCACCGAACCTTCGACAATCTCTTGGCGCTTCCCAATCGCGTTCCAGATCCTGTTGGCATTGTTCATTCTTGCTTTGATCCCTGGCCTGCCAGAATCGCCGCGATGGTTGGTACTGAAAGGTCGTGACGACAAGGCGATCGAGGTGCTCTGTGCCCTGTCTGACCTCCCTGAAGATGATCCCAAGATCCAGAACCAGTATAAAGAAATGAAGGACACCGTCTTTGAGATGGCGAGAGGATCTTTCGGGGATTGCTTTAAAACGAATAACAATCGCAACCTGCATCGTACCATTTTGGGTTACGTGAATCAAATGTTCCAGCAGGTTTGTATGGCAGTTCTGGTGCGCATAAGATAGCATTGCTGAGGCACTTCAGATTTCCGGCATAAACATCATTACATACTATGCCGCCACGATCTTTCAGAACAACATCGGTCTTTCTGGTTTCTTGAGTCGCCTACTCGCAGCCTTAAATGGAACCGAATATTTCATGGCCTCTTGGGTCGCCATTTTCACTATCGAACGATTTGGTCGTAGAAATCTCATGTTGTTTGGTGCTGCTGGCCAGGCAATGTCGATGGCAGTACTTGCCGGAACGACGTCGCCTCCAAATCCAAGTACAGGAGAAGGTATTGCAGCCGCAGTATTTCTCTTTGTGTTTAATTCCTTCTTCGCCATAGGATGGTTGGGTATGACCTGGCTGTATCCAGCCGAGATCACGCCGCTGAGCATTCGTGCGCCTGCTAATGCAATCTCTACGACCGCAAATTGGATCTTTAATTTGTGAGTAGCCTGTCGTGCTCCAACATGACCTGGATTAAATGGATCACTAATGCTTGTAAATAGCATGGTTGTCATGGTCACTCCACCTGCATTTGCTAATATCGGATATCGAACTTACGTCATCTTCGCGGTCATCAATGCTTTCATGTTCCCTTGCGTTTATTTCTTCTACCCCGAAACGGCTTACCGTTCCCTTGAGGAGATGGATGAGATCTTTCAAGATGTGCATGGCTTGAGAGGAGCCTTCGATGTCGTTCGTGTGGCGAACACGAAACCGAAACGCTATGGAAAGCATGGTGAATTGCTGATTCAGTACGATGAGACGGCGCGTGCCCAATCAGTCGCACAAGAAAGGAGGAGAAGCTCGGTTGGTGCTGCTAAGCCACACGAGAATACGGCCGAAATGAAGGAAAAGGTCTGATTAACTCTAGCCTTAGATGCGTAAATGTACAAATTCTAGTATGCACTGGATCTTCTAGTATGCACTGGATCTTCTAGTATGCACTGGATCATACAGAGTAGCTGGCGGTAAGGCGAGTTTGACGCTAGTTATAGTCAATTATGTATAATCCATAAAAACGAGGTAGAAGGAAATCACATATACTTACCTCTGAGATGCATAAAAACGCCTGAATGGAACATTTTGACAGGAAACCTAGATCTTTCCCTCGATTCCCCAGCATTGTAATCAGAAAGATGCTGTCTTGGAATTACTTAAACCTATCGCTCCGCTGCATAAGTGGGGCATAATTCGCAAGGTCAATCGACTTCTTTTGGTCCAGATCGGGAGAATATACAAATAACTGTTGTTAATGACATGGGAGAGAAGGGCGGTGAACCCATGCTGACACGAATAGCGAGGGCTCGCAGTCCGAAAATCACTCCACCCCGGGGGAAATGAGGTAAACATACTGATGATCGTTTTCTTCTTGGTCCAGAGCATCGATCGAGAGCACATTGAGACAAGACTTACAGAAACAGACAGACGATTGACATATATAATTCTCAGACAGTGCCGATTACATTTCTTTTAATGTTACTACCCGAGTTATTCTATCAACCAAAGCCAGCTCCCATGGACCTCGTCTTAAATTGACTTGGTCCATGAGACCTGACATATCCTGAACAAAGTAATCCAACAATGGAAAAGCCGTTACTGAACAAGTTTCCAACGGTTCCAAAAATTTGACGTTTTTGTTGATCGCATCAGTAGCTTCTTGAAACTCCCCTTTTACAAGAACATGCCAACACCGGCAGCAAAGGCACCAGCGGCACCCATGACACCGGCAACAGGCATGTTCGTCTTGGCTGCAGCACCGGCAGTGCTCGTGCTCGTGCTCGTCGTGGTCGGCTCCACATAGATGACACCGAGTGTAGAACCACGGCTCAAGGCATACGTGGTCGGGTCGGGCGTCTCGCCGGGGTAGCGGGTCGAAGTGATGGCTGGCGTCGTGGTAATGGTGGAGACGTCGGAGTTTGATTGAGGGACAATGGCACTCACAACGGTGGTCTGTTGTCCACCGTTGCCGCCGCCGCTGCCGCCACTGGGAGAGGAGTCAGAGGAAGAGGCCGATGGCGAAGGTGCAGCAGATGATGAAGACGACGATAACGCAGTGGAGGAAGCAGAAGAGGAGGTGCGGGAGGAGGAAGAACTGCTACTGCCACTGGGGAGTGGGGCGGCTGACGATGAAGAAGATGATGATTGAGCCGACGCGAGGGCCGCGAGCAGAGCAGTGGTAAGGAGGGCGGAGAACTGCATGTTTGAACGATTGACGCCGAAGATTGACTTCAGACGCTGCTAATTGACGGAATTGACAAGAAGAGAAGTTGAAAGAAGCTCGCGATGCTGACGATGGATAGCTTGACGTGCGACTTGTTATGATGCGACAATGGAAGCTGTTGCGGGTCTACGAAGAGCTTTATATGAGACGAGCCACTTACGGCATATCAAGCCGAGTGCTAGTCCGCCTCGAGACTAGACGTGAAGAAATCTGCGCCCTCTGAATGGGCAGAGCCTGGCAAGCCAAGGATTACCCGGCTTAGAGTTTGATCCATCCCCCAGTCGGAAAGGAGCTGCGGGATTGCACGGAAATCGGAACGTCATGGCAGCGTAGAGAAGACCCTCCATGAAACGGTTATCTTTGCTTATAAAGATGTAAGTGCATCGCATCTTTACTGAATCATGTATTCACCGCCGTAAGCGGCTCATTGCTTGTCGGGGTCACTTCATTCATGGTGATTAAGTTGTCGTAGCTCTGCTTCCCTGACCCCTTGAGCTTGGACCAATTTTCCGACCTTTTTTTTGGCTGTTTCAAACATCGCGTTTAATCAGCAAAAGGTTTGCAGACTCTGTCAACTCTTTCGCACTTGATATAGATACTTCGTATGTGTAAGAGACTTGTTTAAGGAAAAGAAGTTTTATTTCCCTTTTCTTGTGAGGGAAAAAAAGAGAGCAAAAAACATGCGATACCCCGTATTCGCTGCTGGTCACCCACGCAACTACTGACGAGGCGGCAACGTGCTTAACGTATCGAGAGCGGACGGGATCGAGTGCTTTCACGTTCCTATGATCGCATGTACTCTAATTAGATTTTGTTTTCCAATATATACTCATATTCTTGACTTAGGCTTATTGTCGACTCCGCAGAACTTACGACAACGCTCTTCCGTCTATGCAACCTATACGGGCAAGTATTACGGTCGATATGATAAGGCTCGCTTTCAATCTATACATGTTCAAGAAAAAAGAAAGAAACCATCCCGTAAATCCGTGCTAGCCAACACACCATTGGCCTTGGAAATTTGCCGAGTTCATCCTGTTACATCATAAGCAGCAACACGCAACTTCACGCCTGGATCTCCCCCCTCAACCAAAAGTGGTGTGTTTGCGATACACCCGTTTCTGACGGTTAGACTCCAAAAGACTCGTCCCAGGCGGCGGTCTTTTCTGGCCTGTCGAGATTCCCGTCGCATTGGTGTGGGTACAGTGGACCGTCGAGATTGCTTCTTGGAAAGACCAACGTTTGATAGCACCAGCCAAGCCGGATCGACTCATCCTGTCAAGTCCTCTTGCGAGTCGCCCGGGTACATGCTCAGTCCCCTTTCCGCTATCGGTATTACTGTCGCCGAAAGATCGATGCGACGGGTAGCAACATCGATTTTTCACATCCCACTTTAAAGTGCACGTCCTGCGAATTTCACCGCCGCTGTTGAGTTGGCGTTAAAGGACGAGGAAGGTTTCAACTTGACAGAAAGTCCTCTCTTCTGACTATATCGGCCTCACTTAGGAGCAAGATCGCATTGCTACCGTGGAATGCTCCTGAAAGCGAGTATGAGTTATCACTCGGAAACGGGCTGAAAAAGAGCTGAGAGCTGGGAGCTCTACGTAATCAAAGCCACTCCATGGAAGTCTATTCTCAGAAACTCAAAATTGTACATCTTTCCAGGGCAGCATAAGCATCAGAGTAGACTTCCCAGAGGAAATCGTTCCGAAGGAGCATATTGGGCATGCTCAGGGCGTGCTCAGGCTGGCTCAAGCGTAGCGTGTGCCTTCGCCGCCACAACTCCAGCTAGCTTATTCATGGCTTAGGCCTGGAAAAGGAAAAGGAAACAGTTGCAGCCGCTCGTCGGTTGTGACTTATGCTGTTTCCTCAGGTGAAAATGACCACGTTCAGGACCCAGATAGGTTAGCGCTAAACTGGGCTAGAAGTGGTAATCCAAGTCACTGGCTCAACATCGGCTCAATCCATGTTGCTAATGAAGGTACTTGCCCATAACCGCACAGTCCCTGAGCTATCCTTCCTTAAAGCTGGGCTTTCGCGCACGGCAACCTTTTGCATACATATACAACCAATGAGGGTCTCCGGGTATGCAAAAAGTGGCCGTGTGCGGAAGCCCAGCGTTATAAGGGATAGTGTGGTCGCTAATCGCTTGCTGTTATAAGCGAAAGCACCAATGTGCAATTCAACACGGCCGCTTAGTGGCTTGATAACTGTAGATAGACCGAGATTCTAACGGAGGCCTCTTTACTCGCAGGTCGCTTGCTAAAAGCATCTCCAGTTCCTCCTGCTTGCAAATCTTCAGCGAGTGCCACCGCCAAGTAACTGGTTCTCTCCTCGTGCACAGAAGGCTCTACGCTCTAAAAATCGTAGCCTTGAGTTTCCGCCTTTTTGTTCGATTCCATCCGACAGGATTCCCTGAACTTGCGGCGAAGGCCAGGATATCCTCTTGTCTCTCTTGTCCCCTTTGCCCCAATTCAATCCCATGCCGAACCTTTGCGAACTATTTTGCCTGTTTGGCCAAGTAAACTTTGTTGCCGTTTCCTGATGGATTCGAGTGTGAAGTCCGTATCAAGAGCTTCGATAGAGCGTCGCAACACACTTGCATCAATCGTGTATATTCTGTCCGTAGACCTGGCCGCGGCCCTCAAGGTCCCAACGTCTGCCGCTTTCGAAGAGGAATTAGGTTGCTCATGAGAGCGCGAGCGAGTGAATCCATTTCGCCTTGAAAGAAACGACGAGTACAAGTTCCCGGGCCAGTTTCTGAGCGAGGACGATGAAATGTTCTTCGAAATTACCGGACCAAATGTCGGCAGATTGACACAAATAATGGACAGGGCTGTTTGGATAAAAGTCCATTTGCCATCCGTTTGACTTGATCGCATCGCCGGGCCCTGTACGGACCACGCGAGACGAACAATAGAAATCATCGTGACGCTACGAAAAGCCATAATGGTTAGGAAGAGGTCAACATGAGAGGACCTACAAAAGTCCGACTGCAAATATTAAGTATATTCACTGGGAGGAGAAAGATCAACAAGTCATCGAATGCGTCGATAGCCTCTGTAATTTGGAAAAAGAGCACAAAATTGATACATGTTCCGCGAGGACCCAGAACATTCCAGTAAATGCTTATTGGAAGGCATCTTAAAATAGTGCCTAATATAGTAGCTAGGCCCCATAGCAGGGTGAGCGAGGCTACAAGAGCTGAAGCAAGTTGACCGTACTTCGTGGGAAAAAGTCGACAGTAGAGTGCAAACATAAAGGTCGCAATAGATATGGGTGAGCTTGCATAAACATACTGGAGGCTTTGGTAAGTGTATAGAAAATGGCCTGAAGTAAGATGCACCTCACCTTGAGATAATCCGTAAGCAGTGACGGTGGTAACTCTTGAGAAGTAAGAACACCTAGTATGTGGCGGATTAGGGTTTCGCTCCAATGAAAGGGCGAAAGACTTGCCAGTAAGTAAAAGGTACCAGTACCCGACGAAGAAAACAAATGCAGTCACCACCATCCAGACGTCAAGTGTAATGGCCACCTTTGTCCATGACTTCGCGCAGAAACGCAAAATCATGGATGATAAAACTAGAAGGCCTAGTGGAATTAATGGAAAGCCTAAGGAGTTCACCGTCGTGCTGATGTAACTGAATAGTTGCTGACTGTAAAGCCATGTCCAGCCTCAATAGAGATTTTTTTTAATGACTTTGATTGATGATGGAAGTTTGTGTAAGAAACAAAACACTAGAAACATCTGTAATTCGAACGCAAAAAAGTAGGAGAAACCAGCTAGAGTTGGAGGAAAAGGGCTTTTAAAAACGAGCTCTAAAAAGAGCCGCGATTGCCCTATCACTGGCCCAGAACCAATCCCGTGTCTAGGTTGGTGCCAGGCTGCAGATTTCTCTACTCCAAACAACCTCCGGCCTCCAGCGGTTGCAGATGCTGTGCACCGAATAGACCAATACGCGAGGTCTCCGTTTTCAAACCGCCTCAAGCAAATCACATATATACGCTGTCGCGAGAAACTTGTCGATCATTCCAGTTGAAGGGGAAACCCATTACAGTAACTGATTTTAGCTCAGCTTTTTCGCAAGCTTGGAGGTATTGCGGGGGTTGTAAAAACGTCTTTATACTCCAGGCTGACGACGATCCTATACTCCGCGCGAACGGGATGGACTCTTTCCTTCTCCAATGGAACATTATTAATAGAAATTCTCTGGCGGAGACGTGTTGGTGGCGTAAAATAAACCTCAAACAGAGAACTGCGCAATTTCCAATCCACGTAATACCACCCCAATTTTTTCTGGATATTATTCCTGAAAAGCTATTTGTGTTGAGATTTATAAATCTATAAATTCTGGATATTATTTCTCACCAAAATAGTAGAGATTTTGTAGCGGAAAGATTTGTATTGTGCCACGACTTTTTCGTCTATGCATTCTAATAAGGTCGACTCGAACGAAGTTGACTAGATTGACAAGTTCGGACATCTTAGCTAAAAAGCACGCCGAAGGGCTCTAGCGGTCACAAGGCAGGCCCTGGCCGAACCTGACATGGACTGCCGAATCTGCTGCGGCTGAGTTCTTAGGGAAATATTGTGGAAACATTGTGGATATATTATAAGAAAATACATAGTGTAATACTGCTGCTTGATTGGCTCCGCAGTTATTTCGGAAGAATCTAGCTTTGAATCTAAATATTAGTGTAAACCGCTAATATTTCAGCTGATTCTACCGAGCCAACATTTAATCTTGTTTGACATCATCACCTAAAGCTTTCCCTATGACCAGTATTCCCACGAAACAAATCTACTCGACCTATCTAAATCCGCAATCGACCTTCGCTCGCAGCACTAGGTCGTCCTAGGCCACCTTTGGCAGGAGCCACAGCTTTTCACGCACATGACAGAATCAGCGACCATTGCTTGGGTTAGGTTCTTTCCCGTCCTCAGAACGGCTGCTGATTTCCTGAACCAATGATCATAAATATTTATACTGTAGACGCGTATATTGCAATAATGATTAGTAGCTACGAGCAAAATGAAAAGATCAAGCTGCGAAGCACCCTCGGATGCGTCTATTACACCTGCACATTGCTGGTGACTCTGCTTGGCACCTGACCTTAGCTCTGCCTCTCCTGCCCCCATCTACTCTCCTGGGCCATCCTCAGATTTTGCGCCGTCCTACTTTCCTGATTCCACTCTCTGTTTTCAGTAGACGTACCACTGTCGATCACCTTTAAGCCGGCTGCCAATGGCATGCCCGCTTCGTTATAATCTTTCCTGAAAAAGTATGGAACGACCGTATAATGAAACCAGATACCAGAAAGAATATCCCATAGATTGAGCACGTCAAACAGAGCATGGAAGAATCCGTGACGGTGCTGATATTGGGAGTGAGCTGCTTGCAATGACCGCACAGACCTGCCATCCACTCCCTTAGGAGGGAGATACGGACCTGGACGGAAGGGAAAGATAAATATGATAGAAAAGATGAACATCTCGCAGCAGGTCATGAATGCAGGCATTCCAACCGTCCAGTCATCCAGTGCCACCGTCTTCGCAGGCTGTAGCACACCCGCTTCATCTAAAGCAGGGAAGACGACCGTCTGGAAAAGCTGGATGAAGACGATAGCTTTGAAGGCGACTAATTTGGACAGAACTGAATGCGTCTTCATGATAGGCCGGAGCCGCTGGTAGAAGTTGATGATGCCCATAAGGGCGAGGAACGTGCTAAAGGATTCGAGCACAGCAATGATGACTTTGGCGTAAACGGCGCTGTGGGCGAGCGGGCAGAGAACGGCGGTGGTGACCCATGTGGCGATAGTGGTGAAGAATCTTGAGACAAGCGATTGGAAGACGAGAAACCAGATAACCTGGTTGAAATGTTAGCCTTCGTTGACCAAGAATTAGCTGTTGGGATGCATGACTTACGTAAAACCATCTGAGACTGCCTTGGTTGTGCACTTTGGTCTTCTTTCGTCGATCGATACGCTCAAGTTCGTGGAAGAAAGCCTCCCTTTGGTCTTCTTCGGGTGTGACATAAACAAGGCAAAGATAGAATATGGCAACAAGAGCAAAAATTTCGTAGTAATCGGCAATCGGCTCAAGGTAAGGCGCAGCGTCGTAGAGCCACACCCCAAAGAAATTGAAGATAGCGAAGACTGCCGGTGTGATGATAATGCGCACGAACCTGAGTGAAGGTTAATTTCGAGTGGAGTTAATATTAGCAGGGAGCCAGGGTGATGGAGACAATGCATACTGTTTTTGCTCAGCTGGATTGACATAGTTTGCAAGATGGAAAATGGCTAGTCCGAAAGAGAAGATCATAGTAAATAATGTACACACGCCGGCAACGAATGTAAGTATGTTATGGAGTGTCCAACCATTATACATTGGCGCTGCCTGATCTAAAATCATTCAATGAGCACACATTCTTGTTGGAAAATCGACCTGGTCTTTGTATATCTTACCAAAGAAGGATGGAGAGGTACATTGGGCTTCTGCTTCCGCGAGCTGGGAAGCAAGCGCCTTTGAAATGGCCGCAGCCGAGGCGCTCGACGTTGCAGACATGGGAAGGGAGTAGCTTGGGGAATTGGGTAGCTTCAAGGCCTAAATACCTATGGGAAGCTTCAGGCACCTGGGTTAATCCAATGTGACTAGGCGTGGTGAATCAACGATAAAAGCCAAGACTTGCTGGATAATGTGATAGGTATCAAGCCTTTGCAGGTGTAATAAAAGGTAAGAGGCCAGAGATGCCAAGCAGAGTGAATGGGTCGCCCCGAGAATATAGGTATCTATATACGCTACAGTTCCCGGCTTCTGCTGAAAAATATCGTCCATGTGGACTGCCCTCTGTTGTCGAGTAAAGAGATGGCATCATAATGCATTTGCAAAGCCTCGTGGCTACGGCTGTGAAGGAGCATTAGCGTAGCTGCCTACCAGTCAAATACTCAAAGTGAACGGTATGCTGCCGTCTTGAAATCGAAGAATGAAAAGTGATACCCGAATAGGTAGGCGAATCATCGCAACGCTGGCCGCTCCCACGTTAGGCTTGCGACGCAGAACCTTTTTTTTTTTTTTGAAGTTGCGCCTCTTTCTCAGGGCTTTACTATTGGAAGACAGCTTGTTGGGTACTCCATACGTCAGAGCTTTGCGCTGAGCTTGCATGACAAAACGTGGCGTTGCCGGGATCATGAAGATCTATGTGATATTTGGATCAGGGTGCAGGTTTCACGCTGCTCGAAGGAGGTGCAGAAACCGTCGAAACCTGTCGAAATCGCGCTCCGCTGACTCAGCATTATGAGGTCGCGACACGCGCCTTTCGGGTTCCCTAGCACTGCAGGCATTTGACGACTGTGGGTGCTCACAGGAGTGAACATGAGACGGAGAACTGATTAGCGAAGCCAGCTACAAAGCCGGATATGGCAATCGCTGCGAGCCGTTAGTCCCAACTAAAAAGTGGCGCTCTAAGCGTAAAATGCCATTGGACGATCGTGGGCGCAGTGGGACCCACCACTGTACCGAGCAGAGAGACTAATCGACCTGCGGAGTACCTTGTGCTGTACTGTTTACTTCGTATTCCGTCTCGAAACGAGATTTGATGTTTGCAGGCAAGCATAGAGTCACTGGGAAACGTCATACCTGTGTCGGATTTCGGCTGCTGGTCGGCAGAGAGGCATCATATCGTCAAATTCGTGTCGATCTAATCACAAAAGGCCAGCTAGAGTGAAGGCCATGGTCTTCAGCGACGAGAACGGCTCAATTCCAATCTATATATATTACAAATGCACTATGCTAATACTTGGGCCGTTGCCTCAAAACGCTTATGAAACCGCCGCCAAAGAGGGGTTGTATGATCACAAACCGAATGAGCCAAAGAGCGAAAAGGCCAGTGCTCAAACATGCTAGCGCGTGAACCATAGATCATATTTCTGCGCTTTCGTCAAGATTGGTCTGTGCAGTCCCAATGCCAAGCTCGAATCGAATAAATCCGAGAACATTATGAACCCATTGTCCTCTCTCGATTGCGTCCTGGGAGGTAAACAGACCTAGGTACTTTTTACAAGTGGTCAGAGGCCAAAGAAGATAGTAGCCTCGGACCCCGCAAATATCCCGAGGAGATCCGTGTGGTGGCTTCTCCGGAAGCGGTGACGAGAGGAGTGCTATTATAGAGGAGCAAATATCATCAACCAGACTACGGATCAACACCTGAGTACCGGCTTGATTCTCCATTGACCCTGGGTTCGAGTTCTCGGACATGGGAGACGACAGCACGGCTAGCCGTTGCATAAGTTTTAGGATAATGCCATTGAGCCGAATCCGAGACGCTCGGTAGAGATTCCATATGTTAACGACAAATGCGGATCTGTATTGGTGCATAACGAAAGGACCGCCTCCGAAATCCACCAAGTCTTGCTCCCATTGTGACAGAGACTCGATTTCGCCCGGTTCGAAAGACCATTCCGGACCCTGGTTTTTAACGTAGTAATTCCAGTCCTCGAATTCTGTATCCAGACTAAGAGCGTTACCGAGTATCAGCTCCGTGAGAGATAGTTGATCTGCTAAGGTTGATTCCGGGGAAGATACACGATTTTTGTAATCTGCCCAATCCGCCGACAAATCCGCTGTTTTGTGCATGAGCTTCAAAATTTGAGTCCCGGAAACGAAGGAGGCAACATAATCGACATGTTCAGCCCACGCATCAGTCGCTACTGGGGGCCTCTTGCCTACGGCAAGGCAGTTAGTTATCTAGAAACTATGTTAACAGCTATGGGACGTTGAATTTGGAGGGCGTCAAATAGATTTACCATTTGTACGTAAGTAGGTCCAAAAAGCCTCGCCTCAACTAGCTCTTTGAATTGCTCAGGGCCCCTCAAGCTCAAAAGCAGTGCGCCTCCGTCTCGATGGGTAACCCAAGAGGCTTGACCAGCGCCCACGTGCGTGGGGGTGATCACCTCATAGAGCCCCAGCACAAAAGACGTGAGGAGTGTTTCAACAGATCTTACCTCATCCGGATCTTGAACTGCCTGGCTCATAAGGTTTAAAGCACTAACGTAGTACTTCAGGCCATGAGTTTCGCAGTCTGTATTAGGAGTCCTTTGAGCGTAGTTGGCAAAAGCGGCAGCAGTAACTGCAGTCGCAAGGGCCGAATCCGGTCGGACTTGTCCGAAAAGCGTAGGCAGATGTGATAGGAAGCCTGTCCGCGGATTTTCTCTCGGGTCTAGAGGCACAACGTAGTCGAAGAAGAAGCGATGAATTGCAACATGGTACAATTCAGGCCTAGATATGATAGGTATGCTGGGATCAATGGTTGCCTGGGGCTGTTGAGATGACGTTGAAGGTGAACGTGAAGGTTCGACTTGACCAGAGGTAGACCGTGACGCCGGTCTTGTACTGTTAGGGGTAAGAGAGGACTTGAATTGTTGGGATGGATCCGAAGGGGACCGTGAAGTCTCAGTCCGGCTAGAAGACCCAGGCTCAGGGCTACTGCTAGGCTGTTGACTCCTTTTCCTCTGCTTCTGAGCCCTGCGGGCGGTCGATACAGTTTGATCGCGGAAGAATAGCTCGAAGTTGTCCCGATAGACGCATTCATGAGCAGCATCGCGGCATCTACTGCAAACTGGCTTCGTCTCGTCACACTGATACACATCAGCCAAGTCTGCGATACATGGAATTGGTAAGTGCTGCGGAGAGTTATGGAGATCATCCGATAGTTCACAACTGGTACTAAGTACTCCGCATGAATGACCGTCGACGCACCTTCACCTTTCTAGATCTGCACATTTGGCATCCCTTGCTCGGTCTCCCTCGGTACGACATCTTGTTTTGGAACTTTCCAATCCAGTTTCCGTCTGTCGCCAGATTCTACTCGTTTTCTCTCCTTTCAGACACAGAAACTGAACCTGCTTTTCTACTTGGAGCATCGTTGATAATATATCTCGTATGGCTTGTGAGACTTGAATCAAGACCGTGCAAAGGTACGAGCTGATCGCAAAGCCATAACGTGTAGTTATGAATGAACCAGCTGCTGCTGATCCACCGACATTATGAGAGCACTTACCTGGAGCGGAGCCTTGTACAAGCTCGCAGTAGCTATTTGGGCGGCTGTTCAGAAGCTCCGCCACACGGTAGAAGTTTCAAAGACGACTAGCAGTGTTTGAAGGTGCATATAGGGAGGCCAATCCCTAATTCGCATAATGCCATTACCGGTTTGGATCCTCAAAGGAACAGTAAATCCCAAGAGTCTGGCCAATGAGGTACATCTTGTCACATTGCAAGTAAAGATGCAGCAACATGCTAGCTGAGTGAGCGGCAGCTGAGACTGATCGCGGCAGGAGGAGCGATGGCATTGTCTCCGCTGTGGGGATGTGGAAGAGAAGGAATGCGGAAGTCCGAAGGCGACGAAGGGCGACGTGGGCGGCGAGTTGGACCGAAGACCGACTCCACTGCCACTTGTAGATCCTGTGAACCTCCAACCTGAACCTCACTTGGACCTGACGTGGTTACAAACGTAGCGCGTTGCACTTGACAGTCGGCGGCCCTTTGCGACCCCCTAGCAAGTCAACATTATTTCTCGTTTTTTTAGGTCCTCCGACTATCTAGCGCTCATGCGTTGTGCTTTTTGAGCTCCGATCGTTCTCAGCCTCGCTGGTACCACGGCAACATGTCATCTTGCCGGAGCGAGACCGAGGGCGTGGCATTCTGATAGCAATTTCTGGGCTCTTTGGGCATTTACGAATAGTTTTTAGCTATCTTCGCGCGTCTAACCCGACGAATGGTGCGCCACCAGGCCTAAAAACACCATGCTCTGCTCAACTCCCTGCTACGCAAGGGTTGCCGGATTAGGCGAAAAACGCCCCTGGCTCTCTTTGGTTCCTATTAGATGGTATAAAAGAGAGGCTTTTCGTATTTTGCAAATTTCTCGGTTACAAAATTCATCCTCAATCTCGCTGACCAACGATTTTTGATTGCATTTTGATTGCATTTTGATCCTCTCCATCTCGTCGTCTCATCTGCTTAAGACATCCGAAGTAATCTTCATATCAAAACGCGGCCTAGAAGCCCCCGGCTCAGCTGGACGCGACTCAATCATACTCTATTTCTGCTTCGCAATTTTCCCTCTTCAACGTAGTACCAACCAGTTCAGCCGCACTGCCGCAGACGGCGCTCGGATCTCGCGCTAACCAATTTCCTTGTCACGTGCCCTCGCGGAAAGGTCAGTTATAGGTACCTAAGGTAAGGTAAGCAAGCACTCAGCTCGATAGCGCTGTAGTGGATATGAGCGAGCAGATCCCTCAGCCACCGGGACTTCCCTTTTTAGGAAATCTTCTGGACGTGCAGGATGAAGTGCCCGTAAGAGCACTCGCACATCTAGCTGACATCTATGGACCAATTTACAAAATGCGTTTTGCAAGACAGGAGCGGATCGTTGTTACTGGAGCAGCCCTTGTCAAAGAACTCTGCGATGAGACGCGATTCTGCAAAACTTTGTCCGCAGCTGTTAGCCAACGGCCCGGTGGGGCGCGTGGTCTCTTTATGGCTCCTCACGAGTCCGATCCGGATTGGCAGCAGGCACACCGGACTCTCATGCCTGCATTTGGCCCCCTTGCGATCCGCGAGATGTTTGATGGTATGCTTTGACCATCACGGAGAATTTCTCATCGCTAACTTGGCGCTTTTAGAAATGCATGATATCGCAAGCCAATTGGTATTGAAATGGGCGAGGAAAGGTCCAGAATATCGCATTCCAGTTACCAATGACTTCACGAGGCTGACACTCGATACTATTGCTCTCTGCGCGATGGATTTTCGCTTCAATTCCTTTTATCAAGATGAAATGCACCCATTCGTGACAGCCATGAATAATGTTCTCGGTACAGCCTCGAGTCGAAACATGATATCTACACGGTTGAAGGCCCTAATCTTAGGACCTGACAAATCGTTACAAGAAAGCGATGACTATATGAATAAAACAGCTCTTCAGCTTGTCCGGTATCGTCGAGATAATCCCACTGATAAAAAGGATCTGCTGAATGCTATGATGTACGGTAAAGATCCAAAGACAGGACAGCACATGCGCGATGAACTAATTGCTGCAAATATGCGAACCTTTCTCGTTGCTGGTAAGTTTGACTGATCAGTTAACACAAAAAAGAATTTGCAATTAAGACTCCTTAGGGCATGAAACCACGTCGGGTCTCCTTTCATTTGCTTTCTTGAATCTTTTGAAGAATCCCGCGGCCTATTTCGCAGCACAAGAAGAAGTGGACAAGGTTTGTGGCCGAGCGAAAATAACTCCCAACCACGTCAAGGATCTCAGATATCTTAATGCTGTTCTTCGAGAAACTTTAAGACTCACTCCTACTGCGCCTGTGATTAGCCGGTCTTTCAGACCTGAAAAGGATGTTGCAAATCCTACTCTTGGCAATGGTCGGTATGCCGTCAAGAAAGAGGACGCGTTCTTAGTGCTTCTCAACAAGTCCCAGCAAGATCCAGCAATATTTGGGGAAGACTCAAAGGAGTTTAAACCAGAGCGCATGCTCGAGGAAAAGTTCGACAAGTTGCCTCAAGGAGCCTGGCAGGTGAGCAGTAGCTTTTCTTCACCACGAAATGACTCACTCAACAGTTTCTAGCCATTTGGTACTGGACTACGAGCCTGCATTGGACGTGCATTTGCTTGGCAAGAAGCGCTGCTGGTGACCGCTCTCTTGCTACAGAATTTCAACTTTAGGCTCGACGATCCCACCTACGAGATGAAGATCAAACAAACTCTGACGATAAAACCGGATGGCTTCTATATGCGAGCCTCGCTAAGGGAAGGAATCACCGCGACTAAGCTCCAGGAGTTCCTCACGACATCTAAAGATGCTCAGCCGCTTGTAAACGACGTGAATTTACAGCGCACACAAACCATCGTCGATCACGATTCGCAGAACATGGCCATCCTCTATGGATCAAACACGGGCACTTGTGAGGCCTTTGCCAAAAAATTGGCAAATGATTGCAATTACCATGGATTCAAGGCCGCAGTCGCAGATTTGGATTCCGCTGTAGATAGAATTGCAGGAGGGAACCCTACCATCATTATCACCGCATCCTACGATGGACAGCCTCCGGATAATGCCATGCAGTTCGTTAGCTGGCTCAACGCGTTAGGAGATCAACAAAAGCTTGCGGGCGTTAATTACGCTGTCTTCGGATGTGGTCATAGTAGGTCATGAAAGTTTCGTAAGAAAGCTAATACTCACAGAAGACAGGTGATTGGAAGGCTACATTCCAGCGCATCCCTACTGTGATCGATGAGGCTTTTGCAAGACTCGGTGCGAATCGAATAGTGGAACGCGGGCTTTCGAACGCTGCCAGGGGCGATACGTTCAGCGATTTTGAGCTTTGGAGCGAAAAGGTATTTTGGCCTGCCATCCACAACAGCTTCGGGGGTAGTGCAGTAAAGGCAAAGCCCGAACAGTCCCAAATCAATATGGAAATTTCCACCGAACACAGAGCTACAAGACTAAGACAAGACGTCCGGCCTGGGCGGGTCATAAGAGCTGAATGCCTTACAGCGGTGGGAGAACCTGAGAAGCGACACCTAGAGATTCAGCTACCCTCAGATATGTCGTATAACGCTGGAGACTACCTCGCTGTTCTACCAATGAACCCTGACGAGACTGTACGTCGTGTTCTGACAAAGTACTGCCTTCCCTGGGATGCGACAATTACCATCACGGATGGAGGCCCTGAGAATCTCCCTGCTAATGCGGCCCTCTCCGTCTTTGACTTGCTCAAAGGTTACCTCGAGCTCTCGCAGCCAGCGACAAAAGGCGTGAGTACAGCTTCTGTTTTTAGGGCTTCCCGTTCTAAATGGCTATTATAGATTCTCCAGACACTCTACTCATTCGCAACCGACTCTGCCGACAAAGGCCGTCTCGAAGTCTTGACGAACGCATCCTACCAAGAGGAGATTGTCGAGAAACGAACCAGCCTACTCGATCTTCTGGAGCAATATCCGTCAATCGAGATTCCTTTTGCTACGTTCCTGGCTCTTCTACCACCGATGCGACCCCGCTACTTTAGCATCTCTTCTTCACCGCTTGCGAGCCCGACGACTTGCACAATCACTTACGGGGTCATTGACGGCCCCAGCCTGTCAGGCCAAGGCCGCTTCATCGGTGTTGCAGGGTCTTACCTCTCCAGCCTTAGAGAAGGCGATCAAGTCCAGGTATCGGTGCGATCAACCAATAAATTCTTCCGACTGCCGAATGATGTCGCCAAGACGCCACTCATCATGCTCTGCGCAGGCACGGGTATCGCGCCGCTCCGGGGCTTTGTTCAGGAGCGCGCAACCCAAATTGCGGCAGGAAGAAAGGACGTCGCTTCAGCAATGTTGTTCGTGGGCTGTCGATCCAGTACTGCAGACCGGCTTTATGCACGTGAATTTGACAAGTGGATCGTCGACGGCGCCGTCGATGTCCGCTATGCCTTTAGCCGGGAGCCGGAAAAGAGTGAGGGATGCAAGTATCTCCAAGATCGCATGCTCAAGGATAGGAATGATATTAGAAATCTGTGGAAGCAGGGAGCCAAGGTCTATGTCTGCGGAAGTCCGGAGGTGGCGGCTGAGGCAGGTAAAGCTGCGAGACAGATCGTCAGAGATGCAGTGGTGGAATCTGGCAAAGAGGGCACGGATGAGGAAGTTGAGAAGTGGTTCGAAGGGATGAGAAATCAGAGGATCGTGAGCGACGTCTTCGGTTAGGTTGAGATCGAGTTCAGTCATAAGTTTTGAAACTGGTGGGCGATTGCTTTCTCTGCGGTCCTATCCATTCTTCCACATGAGATATGTTACATAATCCCTCGCTTCTAGTATTGCTCGTTACAAGACGATTCTATCATGAATTGGTTCAGTTCTGCGGCGAAGTTCTCGTCTGCTTGTACGACGGTTCACCGTGGGAAATCCATCAAGCAAACCTACGTCGATGCATATTCAGCTCGTGTTGTTCAGATCAGCTTCAACTTCATACAAACATTTAGGCAGCCCATGGCGCGCGTTGTGAAAGGCAATACGGGTGTTGGTAATTAGACGTCGGAGATAATACGGTCAAGAGAGGAGTGGAGATGCTACTTGTGGTATCGTCTGAGACATGCAGGGACTCGCCTCGTGCTGGGGTCCCCCCCCCCAATCACCCGCACTGCCTCAATCTCCCACCTGAAGTCTCCATCAACGTACAACAGCTACGTACACTTCACCTTAAACCCGTATCTGGGCACCGCCATCGCAGCAAATTCCTCATATTTCTCTTGGCGTTCTATTGTCGGCGAAGCAAGATATTACTCACCAACCATGGGCTGGGAAGAACTCTCCGTCGCAATGACCAACAGGTCCCTCAAGACCATCAAAGCTGTACGTCGAAAGACACTGCTACTGCGGAGCTTGGCTGTGTGGTACATCCCTTGCTGACATGATCCAAATCAGGAGCTCGACTTCCTCTCGGACTCGTCCCTCATCACTCCCCAGCAGTATGAGACCATAGTTGCCCAGCTTCCCCATCAACCAGCTGTTCCAGTATCGCAGGCGGTTTCTTCTCCTGCGCCTCCGTCCAATTCCCTGAACAATCTCTCTCTCACCCATAGCAACACCAATGGCTCCACAAACGAGAAGCAGAACGGCTATTTCAATGAGAAGCAAAATCATACCAACGGCTATCAATCGCCCCCAGGTCCTCCGCCACCTGCATACAACCAGACACCATCTTCTGCCCTCTGCTCTGCGAGTGCTCTGTATGCCTACCAACCCACCGATGCAGGCGATTTAGAGCTTTCTCCCAATGACCGTATTACCGTTACCGAATACATGAACGCGGAATGGTGGAAAGGTCAGAACCAGCGCACGAACCTCGAGGGCATCTTTCCTCGCAGCTATGTAAAGGTTCTTGATGAGAAACCTCCTGCGCTCGCAGGCACGCCGCAGCCCGTCCCACAACAGCAAAACAACGGTCCAATGAGCTACGGCAACATGCCGATGACGGTGGCACAGGGAAATAGCGGAGCTGGTGGAGACGGCAAAGCTCCGAGCAAGACGCAAGAACAAGGGAAGAAGTTCGGCAAAAAGTTAGGAAATGCGGCTGTTTTTGGGGCGGGCGCCACGATTGGCAGCAATATTGTCAACAGCATATTCTAGGCCGCATCGAAAATTCTTCGCCTGGGACTTGGCGTCGCTGGCGTAAGGCGCCGTGGAAACGGTAGGCATGCATTGGTATCACACGCTCATGTATTCACCATTTCAATATTCTGTAGAACGCGGACTTCCTAATTCTGCTTCCGATCTCCGATTCCACTGGGTTTGCTCGTTGTGTTCTTCCATGCAATCAAGGTTGCCATGTTTCTACTTGTTGAAATTCACCCACTGTCTCCTGATAAATCTTCTCGTAACCTGCATATCCACGTTGTCCAGACATCCACTGCTCCTGAGATCCACTTTAGGTCCACAATGTCATGCGCCCTCTTAATCATGTGCAGCTTTGGAAAGCGGCGGCTGTTGCAACAGTGGCTCTTCATAGCATATATATCATTATCTTATCCATAGCCTTTGATTCTCTTCATCCGGCCATCATTTACTTGCTTCTTGCTCCGTCACGATATGGCTTCTACAGGCGACGAAGCCGCAATGGAGTCACAACGAGCCATCAACTTTAGCAGACCAAGTTCTTCAGCGTACCACCGTTCCCGAAATCAAAGCGAAAGCTCCCCAATCTCGGGGTCTTCCTCGTCTCGGAGGCAGCAATTCACTCAAACAAGGGAGCCTATTGGCCTAGGGGCCGGTCCACAACTCACGACGGGTGTAAATGGCGGCACCAGTATTAAGAAAGCCTTCCCGAGGTATCCTAACGAAGAAGCCTTACGTAGCGGCTACGATGAAGATCCCTCGCACCAATACTATAACCTCTATCACCCCGCCTACCGCAACGTCCGAGACAGTTACAATCGACCAATCGCATTCACGCCTCCAGAAACCGTATACACCGTGGCCGAAGGCGAAGACCTCGAAACCGAACCCACACCCAGCGAAGCACCAGCTCCTGATCACGCACACGACCCCTTCTCCACTCCCGAAACCAGGCACACCCACAGCAGCGGCAACCACAGCAGCAGCAGTAGAAGCCACCACGCCTACCGCCTCCCCGCTCCTCGCACTCCGCCACCAATCCACTACCCACCACCCTCGACATCACCACGACCACCTCCACCTCCTCCTCCGCCTCCGCCTCCGCCCCACAACAACCCGAACCCCCCCAGCCGCATCATCGACGCCGCCCAACGCACGTTCGCCCGTCTGTCCCTCTCCTCCTCCGGGCCCAAAGACTACAACGCCTCCTCCGCCTCGCCCTGGGCCACCTACGCCGCACACGCCGACGACGCGCGGGTGCTGCGCGGTTTCCGCCGTCGCGGTGACGACGACGTCGAGTTCGGCCCGCTCAAGGTGCATCAACAGCAGCAGCAGCAGGAGGTCCGCAGTAGCGAGCAGCAGGCCCGTCGCGAGAAGCTCTCGTCGCCGCCGCATCCGGGGGTGCGGCCGTTGGCGTATCCGAGAGGAGCGTGGCGGGAGCGAGGGTTTGGGCGAGGGCGTGGGTATGGGTATGAGAATAGGTATGGGGATTTCAATGGACAACCGGTTCCGCGACTGGGGGCGGCGGTGGAGACGTTTGGGACGTTGGGGGGAGGGGCCGGGATGGGAGGGGAGAGCGCGGTGGTGGCGGGGCCGCCGCCGGATGGGGGGTATCTGGCGTGGTTGCAGGCGATTGGGATTGCGTGTGTGGTGTTTAATTGCTGGGGGCTGAACTATATGTTTGGGGTCCAGCAGGCGTACTATCACCGTACGTTGCTGAAAGGGCATTCTTCGAGTGCGATCAGTTGGATTGGGAGCTTGCAGATGTTCATTCTCTTCTTCATTGGTCCGCCGGTGGGCTATCTCACCGATAGGGGCTACTTTCGGATCTTGTTCCATGGCGGGAGTCTTTTGCTTGTCGTTGCGACGTTCGCAATGAGTGGGTGTAGGAATCTTGTCGCGCTGATTTTTGTGCAGGGCATTTTAATGGGAGTTGGGATGGGACTCACATTTACGAGCGCCGTGGTGGTAGTGGGTCAGTATTTTGCAAGGAACTTGGCTGTCGCGGCAACTATTGGATCTATAGGAAGCAGCGTGGGAGGCATCATATATTGCCTGATGTTGCAGCAGCTGACGCCGAGGGAGCCATACGCTTGGGCGGTAAGTTGCCTACTTGTTTCCCCAAGAGAATGCACACTGAGGACGCAATCTGATGTGGTATAGGTTCGGAATGTAGGCTTCATTTGCCTATTCTCGATCGCTGTTCCAAACTTCATCATGAGGCCACGGCCGGTGATCCGAGCACAAACGAGACCACTGACCTGGCGATTGCTGAATACGAGAGGCTTCTTTAGCATGTGTTTGGGTATGTTCTTTGCGTTCTGGGGGTTATACGTCGCATACGTCTATGTAAGTCTTATACTTGCACACCTGCCCCTCTCGGTTGAATCTATTTATTCATGTCGCGTCAAGGCAAATACTGATGGAGATGAATAGATTGTCTTCTACGGATCCGCCGTCCTCCACATGTCTGATTCTGATAGCGTTAATGTGCTCATCACGATGCTTGCCTCTAATATACCTGGACGCTTCCTTCCCGCGGTCATCTCGAACCGTTGCATTGGCCCTCTTAATACGCTTATCCCGACATGCATCATCTCGTCTATGGTCATCTGGCTATGGGCTGGCGTAGGTACGCCGCCAGCACTGTTTGCCGTAGCTTCCTTCTACGGGTTTGCGAGCGCGGGAATCCAGAGTCTCTTCTCTATCACTGCCTATAGTTTTTCTCTGGGCGAAGATCTGGTATGATCGACCCTTTCTTTCAAGTGGAGCAAGCGCTGATTAGACTTTTAGGCGACAATGGGCCTGAGAAATGGAGTGGTATTTCTCTTCATTAGTTTCGCGAATTTGACGGTGCGTCTCTCTGCCAGAGTCCACTCCATTGGGATGACTAACTAATACGGCGAAGGGTACGCCAATTGGAGGTGCATTGATCGATCGAGCTGGAAACGACAATGTAAAGCGTGGGTATCTTTATGCCCAGCATTTTGCCGGTGTGTCGATGTTAGCCGCAGCGGCATTTTTTACAGCAAGTCGAGTCGCGAGAAGAGGATGGGATCCTGAAAGAGCATGATGGTTATTCGTACATAGAATTTGATCGTGCGATAGAATGAGAATCCCGATGGGATGGGGCATTTTTGCAAAATAAAAAAAGTAGGCTCTTTGCGTGATTTTTGTACCGATTGAAGCGCCAGTGTCGCCAGGCGATCTTACCTATGGTACTGGAGGCGACTTTCCGAGCATTTCATATAAGTACCTTAGGTAGTTTGGTACTCCGTAACCATGACAGCCTTTGCGGGACCAACCTCGGTAGTGGGAGATCATCCCGAACTTCGCCAGCAATGATGCAGGAGGGACGAGACTTTTGAAGTTTTCCTGGATAAAGAAGTTCTTGCCGGTAACTTCTTAGCGAGGAAATTGCAAGAGATTCGTGAATTGCATATCTCGGTGATCATGGGATCTCCTTTCTACACGGCCGAATTCACTCCCGTGAAAATGTCCACGATTTCGGAACCTTATCCGAAAGATTTGCAATATCGAGGTTTCATCGAAGGAGTGACTCTCAAAGAACTACAGACCGGGAAAAGTTTGTGTCGCTATTTTGGAGGATTGCCTTATGCTCTGCCACCGATTGGGCCTTATCGCTGGAAGAAGCCACGCGCGCTTCCACCGTGTTATAGATATGGGACGCGAGCCAATCCCGGGAGATTTAACGGTGGTGCTGGAGTCTGTCCACAGCCTGCAAAGGCCGAGGCTATGGTGACGCAGGAAGAGGATTGCTTACAATGTAATATTTGGGTTCCGATAGGCGAGCCTCCAAAGAATGGTATCTTCTAATTTCATCTCCCAATTTGAAGACTATTGCTACACATGCAGGGATTAACACAAGTTAGGCTGGCCCGTTCTTTTCTTCATACGTAAGTTCGATTTCGTTGGATCGAACCAGGAGTGCCAAAAAGTTTACGTATTCTGTAGATGGTGGCTTTCTGCAATGGGGATCACCAAACACGATTTATCCTGCAGCCCTCCTTTCCGAGACCATCGTCTCAGCCGTCATTGTTACCCCAGCATATCGCCTCAATGCCTTTGGCTTTCTTGCCTGCCATCAGCTCCAATCTGAATCCGATACTGTTGGCAATTACGGTTTCTGGGACCAGCGCCTGGCACTCGAGTGGACATATCAAAACATTTCTTACTTCGGCGGGAATCCAAGTAAGATTACGGTAGGAGGCTATTCTGCCGGCGCTCATTCGACATTCTACCAGCTAGCGTATGACTTGTATTTGCCATCAGAGAAAAGAATCATCAAGCGGGCGATGATGTTGAGTAATGGACCGGGGTTACAGCCGAGATTTATGAGCGATAATCACGCCCAATATGAACAACTGCTTTCTCGACTATGTATTCCCTCGAATCTGTCCGCCACCGAGAAGCTGGAGCGCTTGCGCAAAGCAGCTGCGACAAAAATAACCGAGGCTACGGGAGAGATACCGCTGCATGAGTTCCGCGCTGTTAGCGACGGTGTCTTCGTTCGCAAACATCTTTTCCGCGACATCAATTCTGGTGACTTTGGAAGAAGAATGAAGCAAGCAGGTGTGAAGCTCCTCATGGGCGAGTGTCGAGATGAGCATTACGCCTATGCCATCTGGCGAGCCCCGAAGAACACTGCAGCGTCGGTGTTCGATCGTCTGCGTGCAGATTACCCGCTGGAAGCGTGTGAGAGATTGATGCGGATCTATTGCCCTGGTGATGTTTTGCCCAAAGGGACCAAGGATTGGAATGAAATGTTTGGACAAATGTACGCGGACGTGCAGATTCATTGCATGCAAAGAGGCCTTGCGAATCGCCTTGCGGAGGCTGGTTTACAGCCCGGGGTGGATATCCTGAGATACAGGATCAATTGGCGAGTAAAAGGGTCCTGGGCACCGATTGAATGGGGAGTAACGCATTCAACGGATATGCCGATTTGGTTTTTTGGCAACGGAAACGTTCTGGAGGCTGAGGAGCAAGCGGTTGCAAAGAGGTGGCTAGAGCCAGTATCCAAATTTCTGGATGGAGAAGATGTAATTTGGGGCACAAATGGAGTTCAGGGCATGAGGAGACTGAACGAGAAGGGCGAGGCTGACATCTGGGAAGACGACCGGTGGTATAGAGGTCTAGAAATTTGGGACGGATTGACAAACGCTGGTAGAGAGTCAAAGTTGTAAAGATAATGGAGGTAATGGCTGTTCCCCATAGCGCGGGTTGGGTATCATGTATTCTTGGACTGTACACAGAGTGCTATGCCTGCAAGCACTAGAAACATACCTATCCACGTATCTGAAAGATGACTATCAGCAATTGTAAAGGACGAGCGGCGTCTCTTTGCCCATAACTCACCTCTGGATATTACCTTTCCCTCTGCCCACCACTCCCCCAAGACCGTGAACAGGAAGGCCATTGAATTCGTGATCGGCACCGTCAAACTCAATTCTAGCCGCACCCATATCAGTATTTATTCACACCCGACTCAACTTTTAGTCATCCTTGGTAATATACCTACCCGCCTTTCCAATCAATAAGAAGAACCACACGCTCCCTGTGACGTTCAACAAGAATGGCACCGCGTAGCTTGGCCTTCGTACCGTATCTACAATTCCCCAAAATAATCCCAATATTTTCTTCCATAACCAGCTGTTCCTTGGGTTTTCAAGCGAGGGGTGAGATACGGTTGGAGCCGTCGCAGCAGCACGACGCATGAAGGGCGTTGTGAGACCCCATGCCATGCCCACGAGAAGAAAACCCAGGGTCCAGTTGAAGATTGAGGGTGAAGAGGGCGATGCGGGCGCGTCCGGATCGGTGGTAGGCATCGTCGACGAAGCAGAGGGGAGGGCGTACACGAATTTGGGCCTGGAGGGAGTGCCCTCGTGGGAGAGCTCAAAACGGGTCACTGTAGCTTCACGTGCAAACGCGATCTAGCGCGAATGTTCGAGTCAAACTCCGTGGCGCAAATCTCATCGGGGTGTCCCCCGGCCTTGATTCCACAAAATACCGTCATGTAGATTCATCTCCAACCTAAGATATTGAATTATGGAGCGATGAGCCAATGAGTCTCCCAATGTTCCCCTATCATAGAACCAAAAGTAGCATCGTTGCGTTTTCGCTCTCTACATCGACTCCCGAGAGCCGCGTCTCAATTACCATGCGTGGTCTCTGACCCCATCTATCGCCCTAGTAATTACGAAGTGTCTTTTTTGAAATGACTCCGTGCGGTCAGAATCTCGTAATACTGCAGCTTCGTTCCCTCCAGACATTTGAATAATACATGCCCTTGCATAGTATGCATTGCCCTCCTCAACGTCGAAATACCAACTTGGGTCGTTTCTAGGAGTGAATTCTAATAAACCCCGGTAAAATAACACAGAGCTGCTTTTTCGACCATGACAGGTCATGACAGCGTGATCAGCCCATCCTAGTTGTTCGCTGAGTCGTTCATCTTTGCTTGAGTGAGACACATATGCAGAGCACACTGGAAGTGCAATCTAAAAACCTGCCAGTCAAAAGCTTCGCCACCGTCTGTACCAAGGTACATATCGTCGTGACCACGGGAGGCGTTGCGGAGGTACTCCAAGTCAACCCGCCTTAAAATTTCCGTATAACTGCTGGTCAGTTTACCAATACATCGAGATCTCTCGAGGCTCTCGATTCGGTAATGTGGTTCCTTTCGTGAAAAGTCCAGAAATGGTCTTTCAAGGGGCTCATCAGTTGGAATGCCATGCCGCTTCCAACGGCACAGAGCAAAAGCCTGGCCTGTCGATTCCTTAATGCTGAGTAGTGATCGCAGCCAGAGTTTGAGGCTTCACACAGGACTGAAGCTCAAGCGCAAGATCCTGGGAGTAGTCCCAACCAACCAAAGCAGGGCCGACGAAGAGATACCCCACACTGTACAACTCGTGCCATGGTTCGAGGACGAGCTCTTTAATATGCTCTACACCATACGAATGAGTGTTAAATAACCTCAGGTGAATATCATAGTCATCCCAAAAGTCACGTAAATATGGATATCCACTGTGGCCAACAACCGCCACCGAAATAGTAATTTCGAAAGCTCGCTGATTGGAATGAGCCGGTAGAAAGCAGTCCGAGGCTCACTTGACCGCAGCGTGTTTTTTGTTTCGTTTTGTTCAGGGGCGAATGTATTTTCTTACCCGTCCATGGACGAGTTGGAGGTGTCCTCATCTCTTTCGAATAAAGACCCGTTGAATGATAGGTGATGTTCGTGGTCTAGCCGGAAAGCTGGCCAGTTTCCTAAACTTTATACCATATTGTCACCCACATATCGCGTGTATCGCGCGTCCGTATTTCCGCGATTCCGTGGGAAGGAGATCAACTTTGATGGTATGAATTGCGAGTCGAAGTTTTAATCGGATTGAAGAACAATCTATCCGCACAGGCGTCTTCAAATGCTTCTATTGTAGCATCAGTGAAGGCGAGACGAGTAAAGAGGTTTGTGAAGCGGAAAATCAGAGACTCCTCTTCCCGTATTGTCTTGTTAACATGTAGGATGGCTATGCATGTCTCGATTTCTAAATTGAGTTTCTTGGCGTCTAGCAGATACCCGTAAATCTCTCGTTTGATCTCCGACGGAAGGCCCACAAAGCATGTCCCTGTAGTTTGTGCGGCAGCGATTTCTTGTGTGTCATTCCATAGAACCCTTTTGCTGGGGAATCAGACCAGGACCGTGATCGGACGGGAAATGACTTCGCACAAACGGCGAGAAGGGCAAGCCTGACTTACTTAGGATTCAATACAAGGTAGAAAAGGGGGATTCCGGGACGGCGAATCGCCGATCAGTCTGAATCGTCTACAGGTGGGTTCACACGGTCACGCCACGACGCTATTAATTAGACTCTCCGATCGACCAGATGGGTAGGGACACGGAAGTCGGAGTCCAACAAGGTCTGGGCGAATGCACCTGTCTAAGGTCACTTAGACGAATGAATTACTGGCTATCTCCGAGTTCAGTTCTGTTCGGACCGACTGCAATATACTGGCCAATGCTCCCGGGCTCTGGTGTAGAGGAGGGACTACGCTGGAAGCCCCCTATTAAGAACAGGAGACGCGTAAGGCTGTCTGAGGGATGACGCAGACGCGATCAGCTCCCAACCACGCGTCTTATCCCCGACATCAGGAGGTAAATTTCCTTAATTTCTTGATGCATGTTTCGAGCTCTACCTTATTCCCTTACACTCCAACTTCTGTCAATTACCCTGTGGACGAGAGCGGAAGGAATCAAATTCATCTTTCAAAATTAGTTTTTGATAGTCTCTAGTTCTCGCTCCCTGTGCACTTGCAGAACTACTCCAGCCGAAAATTCAGAATGACACAAAACCCCTCCCAATGCCAAGCATTAAACCTCTCGGACCAGAAAAGATGCACTGCAGAAGTCGCGTCGTCCAATGGTCTCTTCTGTAACTTCCATTCACGTCAATGCTACGGCCTCTATCGCGGCTATAAAAGCCGCAATGCCAAACTCGACGCCTTAAATGCTGACCCTCCTCCTTACCTTGCAAATAGTAAGATTGCTCTCATCAACAATCTTTTTGGAGACGTCGATGATGAGGGAACCCTCAACGAAATCCATAATTATCTTTTCCGGAAACATGCCCTCCTAGATCGAGTCATACGCGCGAGAAAACTGCATCATAGCCGATTTTTTGCCTTGAGCATGGATTATGGACACCAAGCCTACCTGGACAAGCTACAGGGCGAGAGAAATACAGCATTACGCGCTCTTGAACACCTGGAACGCCGAACAGTGGAGGTTCTGTATAAACAGCAGAAGTGGGTGAGATGGATTACGGAGTGCCAGGATGAGGAAGAGAAACAACGAGACAATGAAAAGAAAAAGATCAAAAAGGAGGCAGCGCTATTGAAGCGGCATTGGAAAGACATAGAGGCCAGAATGCAAGAGAAGAGACGGATTGAGAATGAAAGAATGCAAGAAGAATATCTGAACAAAATTTACGAAGAGAGAATGGCTGAGATGTCGGATGAAGATGCATCCGACTGGGATCCAATCGAAGACTCGCTTGAAGAAGAGCGTGGGAGCTTTGCAAGCATGATAAAGCAACTTCTCTGGTTCCAAAATTCTACGCCAAATGTAGAGCCTACTACGAACCCTGCACGTGAAGCTGGGGTTTCTCAAACGCACGACGAAGCCGAGTCAGCCACGGCAAAGGCAAGCCACAGTTCCACCGCCGATATATCAAATTCCGCAAAGTCTCCGGAGGGAAAGGATGATGTCATCTCCTCCAAGAGCGCAAAGAAGCAAGCTAAAAAAGCTCGAGCAAAAGCAGCCAAAGCCAAGGATGAGGTACCTAAGTCTATGACCAGCGTCCCCAGCGACGAAGTGACGGCACCAATGAATGAAACGAAGGAACAGGCGCGTAACCGATTGATTCAAGGCGAAAAGTATGACCCATTCGTTGCAGTCAAGAAGCACCCAGGCGGCTGGCTCGTGTCCGGGAGTATAGAGAATCCCCACGAGACAATGGGCAAAACCCCTGGCTTACCATCAGAAGAAGTTGATCAAATGATCAAAGACCTTTCCGAGATCAGGCTTCTGTTGTTTTGCCGGCTACTTCTATCGTGTGCAACACTTATTCCAGTCGCACTCCGTGCAAACAGCGTCGAGGAATTCCTTCATGACAAAGATGTTAGCGTCGTCGATCTCCGCGATCTTTGTCTCCGACTCGAGCAGCCAACGCTCCAAGAGATTCGCGATGCTTGTGCGGATCTAGCTCGTGGCGATGAGCCGGAAGATGAAGACAGTGAAGACGAAGGGGAAGCCATTGTTGAAGCTAGGCACGAGAGAGAACCGTGGTGGTATGTCAACAGGGGGAGCAGTATGCCGAAGAAATGGACCTCGAAGCAGGAAAAGGTAATCAAGAAAAAGCGTCGACAAGGAAAGCGGCAAGCGAGACCGCAAGTTGAAGACTCTGGCAAGGCGCTTGATTTTGGCGTGATAGACTTCAGAAAGCCGCGAAAGGAGAAAGTCAAGATTAAAATCTGTGGTAAGACCATCTGGAACTATCCTTCTGAGAAGACAATGGCTCGTGGCGGATGGCTCCAATGGACTATCATGGCGAAAGGGAGCCATCTTGCCGATGCCATAAAACTATGCAGAAATTGGAATGAGTTCTGGGAACTCAATGTCCTGGCACTGTTTGGCTACTTTCCAGGCGCGCACTACGTTACCTGGGCCGGGGACTTGGCAAGACAGCAATGGCTACGGCTGGTACGGGCTCTTGGATAATTTCATTATTGTTAGCTAACTTGTGACAGGGCTTGATCCCTTATTACCAGTACACTATAGCAGAACAGAACACTGCGCACCATCAATCCGGAGGCCGCGGGCAACAGGGAAGATTCCATGCCATAGCTCAAACGAGAAACTTCACCTGCGTCCACGTCAAGCGCAACGACCCGGTTAGCCGCCGATTCATCAAATACCTGACCATGCAAACATGGGCTCTTTGTACGCTTGTTCGAGACGGAATCAATGGTCGAATTATCGTACAGCCTCCGGAGGAGGAGCTTTGGTTACGTCGTGAGAAATTTGGTCCTGGAAGAGCCTCTAAAAACGAATGGCGGATTCTCAAAAAGGTTGGAAAACAACTCTTTGAGGAGATGGATGAGCAAAGGGATTGGCGATTCGGATTCGACGATTACTACGACGTTTGTATTTGGGACAACGAGCCCGGAAAATCCTTCACATCGCTTTATTCATACATCACCGCGGTAAGTAGTCTTGAGATGCCATACCCTGCCCTAATGTCGAGCTGATTGAATCATTCAGACAATGGTCAAGGCTGGTCGATTTCAGAAGGCTGTAGACATTTACAGCGCAGCGGCCCCAATACTAAAGACTTTGACACGCGACGAGAGAACCCTGCGATGTCGAGATATACGACCGGGAGAATCAGTAGCGAGTATCTTTGACCATATTAACGGCCCAGATTGTCGTTTTGGCTTTGGTGAGAACCTTGATAACAATGAGCCCCCTAAGGGTTTTTGGTACGACGAAGCAGATGCGGTGGAAGATAGCATCTTGTTTCCGGAAGAAGCATCTGGTGCTGCTCCGGACGCCTTAGTGAAGACTAAGCCTAACAGAATCACTCAATGGGAAGAGAGAGGACCTGACATGGACAGATTCGTCAACGATTTGGATACTGATGACGAACTAGATGACGACGATGACGATGAGTACGAATACTTCCTTGAAGGCGATGCGCTTAGCCAAGAGGACATCGAAAGTAATCCTACAATCGATTCTGATTTTCTCGCAAAAGCTATGGACAAAATGACTCTCGAGTCCACTAGAGAACCAAGTGCGACGGAAGCACTATTGAGCAGGCTCGTAGAGGAGGACCTGGAAGATTGTCCATTTCCAGAACCAGATCCACAAGAAGACTTTTATCCCTTTCTTGAGCGAGAACAGTCCAAAGGCAAGCAACCAGAAAACCGTTCTAGTCGTCATTCATGTATTGACTTACCAAAACCAGCATTCAAACCATCTTGGCACGAGGCAGACCTTGAACCGGGCGGCCAAGAGCGCTATGCACTAGCTAACATTGTTATCGAAGCGAGACGTAGGTACGATATGACGCAGCCTTTGTACTGCTGGAAGATATTGCAATGGCTGGAAATCCACGTCAGCGATCATAAATACGTCATGAAAGATCTTCACCAGGCCACCGCAATGATAGGCCTATTCTTTCCGTCCACCTTCCTCGAGTCTGAAGAAGGCAAACCTTTCATCGACTGCAAGATCTTCGACAAAAGATGGCGTGCCGAAAACTCGCCTGACCGCAGGACATCCCTGAGCAACACCAAAGTGCCCCGGGGGTTCTTCAAACCGTGGGACGATACCAAACAAGAAGTATTCCGCAACAATCACCAAAGGCCCCTCGAATCCGAAAAGGTCACCCGTCGCGTCATCGCCACTCTCTACCAGGCCGGCATCCTCAGAGCATCTTATCTGGTCGATCCCGTGTGCCAAGGCACAGGCCGGGGTATAGGCCAAGCCATCGCCCTCCCGAACCCAGATCGCAACCGGCAGACCGAAGACCTCTTCATCGACTATCGCAGCGTGCCCATCGACAAAGCAGCTCCCTACCTGTCCGACCCGGACAAAGTCGACCTCCTCGCCTCGGCCCGCTCCTTCCTCGCTTCGCTCCCCTCGTCCGATGCCCCTAAGGCCCGGTTCGCGCTCCTCCGCGTCTGGTCGGCGCCGCACTTCTGGCCCTGCATGATGGGCCAGTGGAACCAGGAAGGGTCGGCCTTCAGCGACGGCCAGCTGCGCAGCTGGGAGTGGCGCTTCCTCCCCAAGGATCTGGGGCCCTCGGGCTGGAGCATGCACCAGGCGGTCAAGAACCGTATCTTGCCGTTCGAGCAGTCCTTCAACCGCGTGCTAGGCCGGGCCGAGACGCTGCCGCCCCAGTATCCGTGGCTGCTGGATAAGAAGAAGGCGAGGGCGCGGGAGTTGGGGGAGAGGGGGCGGCATGGGGAGGAGGCGGTGGTGAGGGTGGTGGTGAAGAAGGATATGATTCTGGTGATGGGGAGGGATGAGGAGGAGTTGAAGCAGTATGCGACGGGGGTGGCGTATGCGGTGATTACAAAACCGTGGAGGATGGAGCTGGACGTTTGGAAGAGTTTTGTGAATGTCGACATGGAATTTTTGGAGGAGTTAGGACGAAGGGGATGGATTTGGTGATGTAGCAGAAAACGTCGAAATTCAATTGGGGGTCGCCCCATTGAACTTATGGCCATTCACCTTGCAGCAAGTAATGGAACCTCAAGTTTGTCTCGATATTGACACCGCCGAAAAATCCAGGATTGGATTGGGGGTCTCCCCGTTCAGATCCCAGCTCCTGAGCTAGTAGTCGAAACTGAAACCGAAGTGGCATAAAAACGATCATGTGGCTGGCAATCTAAGATCGGGTTGGGGGCCTCCCGATTGCTGTTTCGGCTTTGGAACTCGCAATCGAACTTCGATAGCTGATGAATCTCATCAACGATATACGGCAGAATTCGAAGATCAGGTTAAGGGGACCCCCAATGAGTTTGTCAGTTATTTAGCTGATGAACGGAATCAGATAAGAAACGAATATTGAGAATGATACGTGACAAAACTCTGAAATGGAGTTGGGGGTCTCCTTATCGATATTATGAATATGAAGCTAATTTTCGAAGTCAGACCAGGACATAGCTCACAAACGATGAGTAGCTGTATTTCCAGAACGAAGTCAGGGGGCACCCAATCAAAGTTTCATTCATTGAACAGATATTTCCAAGGAACGTCTAAATTCCAAACAGAAAGCGGCCGAATTCTTACAGCCGGCTGAGGGCCCCCTCATGATTACCCCATCTATAAATCCAGCCGTGACCATCTGTCGTCAATACTCTATATATGATTTAGACCTTTATATCGCATCGTCAGGACATACATATCTCATCAATCATCCCTTTTTCCCTCCACTCGTACCCACGCCCCTAAACGCACCCAGCACCACCGCCGTCGCCGCCAACGACAAAGCAACGTCAAACCACCCTGCCGCTCTCAGTCCCTTCCAAAACGCCTCGTCCAGCCCCTGCCCACGATACACACCCACCTCCCCGATCCCATCCGCCCTCGCCGCCCGCTCCACAGCCGTCTGCAGCGCCGTCGCCACCGCCAACCCCACCGCGCGGCCGACCTCCCTTACTGCATTGATCATCGCCCCGCCCAGCGCCTGATCCTCCTGCGGCAGCGACTGCGCCGTGAACAGCATCAGCGCCGGCTGCAGCGTGTCGGCGCTCGCGACGCTGAGACACATGGCTGGGAAGCCGAAGGCCCAGTACGTCTGGGCGCCCGTCAGAGAGGAGGGGCCGGGATTGGCAGCGAAGAGGATGTTGGCGAGGGCCATGCAGAGGGTGGAGAAGAGTAGGATGTAGGTGCCGGGGACGAGGGCGAGGAGATGGGCGGTGATGCTGATGACGGAGATGCCGACGGCGCCGGTGGGGATGAAGCGGAGGGTGGTTTGTAGGGTGGATAGGTGCAGGTAGGATTGGAAGTAGTAGGTGGCGTAGACGAGGTAGTTGTTGAAGGCGGCGAAGGAAAGGGCCATGATGGCCATAGCGGCGCTGAATCGGGGATTCTCGAAAACGGAGATTTTGATGAGCGGCCGGCCAATGAGGAAGGAGCCGTTGGGTACGGAAGAAGAGTGACGTCTTTCTAGGAATCGTTGCCAAATTACGAAGATGGCGATGATAAGAAAGGAGACGACAATGAGGATGGGAATCCAGGTCGTACCCCATCCAACAATATTGCCTTCTGTGAGGGCGAAGAGGAGAGCTAGAAGGCCAACTGTGATGAGCGTTCCTCCCACCCAGTCGACTGCGCTTTTCGCGTTGGCTGCTGGGGAAATAGTTGTCGGTCTGGGGATCAAGAAATATCCGGCGACAGTAACAATGGCAGCAAAAATCGCAATTGTCCAAAAGATCCACTTCCAGCTGGCGTACTCTCCTACGAATCCACCTAGTAGATTTCCAACGACAGATCCCAAAGGCGCACCCGCCCCATAAAATGCAAAAGCATAGTTTCGGCTCTTACCTTCCTTGAAAGTCACTCCTAGAATGCCAATAGCAGTAGGCACATTCGCTGCAGCTCCGAGGCCCTGAAGGCCTCGAAAGATGTCGAAAGTGATTTCGGTGGGAGCAAAAGGGATGATAATAGTAATCAAAGTTACCCAAACGGATCCCCAGATGAAGATTAGACGTTTACCATATACGTCGGCAAGACGACCCCAGAGGAGAAGGAAGCAGCCGAAAGTCAAGGAGTATGACGATACGATCCATTGCTGACGGGCGAGTGGAACGGACAAATTCGAACCAACAGTAGGTAGGACAATGACAATGGCTTGGGCTGAGAGTGTCTAGAGATTCAAGTATTAGTAAGTGATGAGTGATGAATTTCATTCTTAATAGAACATAAGTCATGGCCACAACGCACGTTGAGGAATGCTGCACCACACAAGGTAACGACGAGGAAGATTGAATTTGCTTTGGATAAAGACGGCTCTTGAGATGTAATAGGAGAGCCACCGGCTTGTTCCACGGCCTGTTCAACAGCCTGTTCAACGTCTGGTGATTTTTCCTCAGCGATCAGTCCGCTTGCATTTTTCTCATTGGTCATGAATACAACCTCGGAGTTGCTTCCACGCGTATCGATGTCAACTGGTCTCTTTTCAATGGGTTCTGAGGTCAACCCGGCCGTCTTATCCGCCATCCCAGGATCAAGGCGACCGGCGCAGGAGATTTAGAAATGATCGCAATCCTATCCCAAGCAATCGCGGCTGGCGGAGGTCCTCAAGTGGAATGGGAGAAGCGTGCAAGACATGCGACTGAGCTTGCGAATGCCTCCTATCGGCCTCACTGGGGAAAGCCATCGTGCCAACTGACCGCTGGAGGCGAAATCGCCTACTCTCAACATCTCTACTCCGTGATCGGGAATCGCATTAGGTCCTATTGGGTGCAAAAGGATAGAAACGGAAGCCTTCCGCGGCAGTTGACTCCTATCGATAAGCAAAAACTAGAGCTGGTTTCCGACTACACCAGACGTCATCTCAACAGTAGCCGATGTAACACAGGAGGCGTGCTCTGTCGTTCTAATTTTGGCCGAATGCGAAAGATCTCGCATGGTTGTGAAGCAAGGGTGTGAGGCTCCAAGATCTGGAACCTGGTCGACGCTTTAAAACCTCCACTCAGGCCCGAATCGGTATTAGATGGCCGTAGTTAGCTCCGCCATGATTTCATCATCGGATTTGCCTGATGATGCACGCAAGTTTCTTCCGTTGAACTCATGCACATTAAGACCCTGTAAAGCCGTTAGGTAGGTGGGTGGATTCCATTTATCAAGGCTGCATTCCTCAAACTCCTCTCTCGTTTATCGCAGAATACCCCTTGACCTAATCGCACAAATTCCAAGGATCAGAATTTCTGTTCTTCCTCAATATCTTTTTCCCTTGAGTCTTCATTCTACGTTGCGTCAAAATGTCAGGTTTCCCCTACAAAAAAGTCCTCGTCTTTGGCGCCACCTCCGGCATTGGCGAGGCAATGGCGGAGCGCTTCGTCCAAAAGAACATCAAAGTTATCATCACCGGCCGCCGCAAAGAGAACCTCGACGCCTTCGTCTCGAAACACGGTAGCACCAATGTTACCGCCGTCGTCAACGACGTAACCCAACACGACAAGATCCCCTCCTTCGCCGCCCAAATCACCCGCGAGCACCCCGACATCGACTGCATATTCCTGAACTCTGGCATCCAACGGGGCTTCAACTTTGGCGACCCCTCCTCGGTCGACCTGGGCCTGCTCGAAACCGAGCTCGACACCAACTACACCTCGCTGCTGCACCTGACCGTCGCCTTCACCCCGTTCCTGCAGCAAAAAGCCACCCCCACCGCGCTCATGTACACGACGTCCGGCCTCGCCCTCGTCCCCATGGGGCGCGCCCCGAACTACTGCGCCTCCAAGGCGGCCCTGCACCACTTCATCCTCGTCCTGCGCGACCAGCTCGCCGCGCCCAAAGCGCCGGGTGCCCATCCGATCAAGGTCATCGAGGTGTTCCCGCCGGCCGTGCAGACGGAGCTGCATGACGAGAAGCACCAGCCGGATATCAAGAACGGGCGGGAGATCGGGATCCCGTTGGCCGAGTTCGTCGATGATGCGTGGGCGCAGCTGAGCGAGGGCAAGGACCAGATTCCCGTCGGGTTTGTGAAGAGGCATTTGGAGGAGGATGGATTTGAGAGCATGAGGCAGAAGAGCTATAGGGGTTTTGCGGAGATGATGAAGAAGCAGGGACTCTGAATGAGGGATAATGTTTTTTTGCCTGAATGAGATGACACGCTTATTCTGTTTTTGGCTGTGCAATTTCCGAAACAAATTTTCCCGTGTACAAGGCGATAGAATTAGCAGACATTGATTAGAGTTCCATATAATCAAACTTGCAAGCCTCAAACTGGCTATTGAGAGTTGGCGAACTGTGTAGCTAAAGAGTGAGATATATTTGAAAGTCTGGAGCTGGACCCGGGGGATTCCCTATTCACAATATGTCTATCAAGTGGGTAGCTAACAAGTGATTGAAGATGTATTTCAATGAATGAGATGACCTAGCCGAACTTGAAGAATGAAATCGGAAGCATCCTAATGAGTTCTCCTATTCTCTAGTGCGACCAAAAAAGGGCATGGTTGAATCGAGATGTCTTGAAATGTCAACATTCTAATAAGAGAGACGTTGAGAAAGAGGCCCTCCCGACGCCGTGCGAAATATCTTAAATTCAGTCGAAATTAGTCGACTTGAGACTTGCATTTGCAGGGTATGTAAAAGCCAGAACTGCGCTAATAATCCATCCCAAATATAAAAACACGAAGCTGAAACGAATATACGCGACTGCACCAGCCGCAAGAAGGCTCCACCCCCCAACCCTCCAAGCTCATACCCAGCACCCCCCCATCATCCACCACCCCACTCACTCACTGCTGCCCCCCAAACCCCGCCGCCTCCGCCAAATACCCAAACCCCTTGACCCCACTCTCCCGATCCAGCTCCCCGCCCCTCCCCCGCTCATACTCACGCTTCTGCCGCTCCGCCTTCTTCTTCTGGACCAGCGTGCCCTTGACCCCAGAGAGATAGCGCTTGGCCTCGGCGACGAGCTCCGACCGCTCCGGGCTCGACTTCAGCGCCGCCAGCATCTCGCGCACCTGCGTCTCCGAGTTGATGTGCGGGCAGGTGCGGGCGGAGCCGAAGTGGGCGAGGCCGCACAGCGGGCAGTGTTCGACGCCGGCGATTTTGAGGGGGCAGGAGCCGCGTGGTGGGGGAGGTCGCAGGCGGGGCAGGGCTTGTGTGGGACGGTGCTGCTGAGGGAGGGTGACGTGCTTGGGTTGGGGGGTTGTGGTTGTGGTTGTGGTTGTGGTTGTTGAGGTGTGTTCGTGGCGGCTGAAGGATTTGCTGGGGTTGCGATGCTCGTAGTTGCGCTGTGGGTGTAGCTGTTTGGTGGTGGCCATCGAAAAGCATTTGGCGAAGACGTGGGTGGAGACTGGGGTAAATTCGGGGGTGCTGTATTTGAATAGGGGTGTTGAGTCGTGTCAGGTGGTGTAAGAGCGAAAGGATCGTTATGGTGAACGGATGAAATGGGTGTAAAAGATGAAGATTCGACAGGTATGATCGGAACGCGAGCGCGATGGAATTCTCGAGTAACTAATGTACAAGGGATTTCGTTAGTTTCCATGTTGTTATAGAGGCGTTTGTGAAGGCTTTTGGATGGCACTGGCTAATTGTGGCTTAGGCTGGACTGTACTGGCAGCCTTCCCTTTGGGTTCGACAGGATTCTTTGAAGGAGATTTTGACGGCAAAGAAGCCATTCGCTGCTTGACACTTGCGTTGACTTTGGCCATATCAGGCTTCTTTGCTGAATGCCTCTGCGTCGGATTCTTTGCCGGGGTTGCTGATTTTTGGTGGGTTGAAGATGAAGAGACTTGGGTTGTACCTTTGGGCTCGCCTTGAGTGCCTTCAAGGATCTTGCTCCTCGACTTGGACTCCTGCTGGTCCCTAACTTCATCAGGGTTAACTGGCCCTTCTTCTCCTGCTTCTTCCGCTTCACTCTCTTCGTCGCTTTCTTCTGCCTGAAAGTCGGTATCGCTTTCGTCGGAGAGTTTGCCGTTTCGAGGGTTTTTCTTGGACTTGAAGGGTTTGAGTGGAGAATTATCGTCAATACCAATAGCTTCATTCTGGCGCTGCTCCTCTGCAGCATAGTCAATAGCCTAATCAAGTCAGTGTCATTCCACAGTATGAGAGGGCAGTTACAGACAGCTCGAGCTCTCCTGCCCCTTCCAAATGCAGCCTCTTTTGCAGCCTTTTCTAGCGCCGCGGCACGTTCTCGCTCCTTCAGGATGCGATCCCAAACCGTAGGGTCAGGTGCGTCTTCAGTATCAGTACCATGCAACGAGTCGTCAAAATCGGCCTCGTCGTTCGCCCAGACACGTGCAAAACTGAATTGCGATTCTGCAGAATTGTCGTTGCCAGCCTTTGTGTTCTCGATTTGGCTACGATCCAATAGCTTGTCCACAGAGGCGCTATCATATTTGATGTCTTGCTCACTGGTCTCATTAAACAATTCAGAAGCACCATGACGGAGAACCGACTCCATGTCCAGCTCATTGGCATCATCAGCGTCCATTTTTTCTATGAGCACGTGGTCAAGGGCCATCTTCTTGCGGCCAATCTGTACAATCTTCTCTTCCGCACTGGCGCGGGTCATGAGTTGGTAACAAAGAACCTTCTTCTTCTGGCCGATACGATGGGCTCGAGACAGTGCTTGGATGTCTTGGTGGGGATTGAAATCAGGATCCAAAATAATAACCGTATCTGCCGTGGCAAGATTGATGCCTACTCCTCCTGCACGGGTCGATAGCAAGAACGCGAACAGCTCCGAATTAGGTGCATTGAACTCGTCAATACGTTTCTGCTTCTGTAGACTTGACACGGTGCCGTCCAGACGATGGTACTTTAGCTCTAAGCCATCGAGGAAATCTTCAGTGATATCAAGCATATTGAGGAATTGACTAAATATAAGTACTCGGTGACCACGATCCCTCAACTTTGGTAGAAGGAGCTCTAGAAGCTGTAATTTGGAGGAAGCTTGCACAAGGTTGCGATGCGAGACAGCTGCGTTGTTGCTGCGTTCTTCAATTTCTTGACTGTAGACGAAGGGATGGCATAAGCATTTGCGAAGCTGCATCAGAATATTGTTGAGGCTGCCACGGTCAGATTTCTTTACTGCATCGGCGGTAAAGATCGATCGCAGGAGGTCTGGATTCTTAGCCAAGATTGACATGTAAAGCTTCTTTTGAACCACACTCATTGACACGGGTACAATGATCTGCGCCATTGGGGGAAGGAATGTGAGGACTTGTGCCTTTGTGCGACGTAAGAAGAAAGGCCGAATCATGTCGTGAAGTCGAGGTACGTTCTGAGCTGTGAGTTCGGCGTACTCGAGTTCCAGGGCGGCGGCGTCGAAGCTATCGTCGAGAAATTGGAGAAGGTTAAACAACTCGCGAGCGTTGTTCTGCAACGGCGTTCCTGTCACAAGGATTCTGAAGGGTATTTTGAGAGCGGATAGAGCGCCGTAAAGCATCGTCTTATCGTTCTTGATTCGCTGGCCTTCGTCAACCACCAAACCCTGCCATGGTATACGTCTAAAGAATCTTGCGCAGCTGTCATCCGCCGCAGCCTCATACGACGTGACAACAACGTGACACCTGAGCTCTTTACTGCCTTCTGGAAATAGCTCATGTCGGTATGCTAGGTCCCGGGCAGCGGCAGTTCCAAAGTAAGTGACAACGCGAAGAGAAGGAGCCCAGTTCTTGATTTCGCGACGCCAGTTAGGGCAGGTAGAATTCGGTACCACGAGCAGGAAAGGAAAGCAATTGTGATCCTGGACTAGAGTCGCGAGGAGGCCAATGATCTGAATTGTCTTGCCCAAACCCATCTCGTCTGCTAAAATGGCATTTTCAGTACAATACCAGCGGTAGTAGAGCCAGTTGAGGCCTTCTATTTGGTATTGCATCAGTTCCCCACCCTTTACATTATCAGGTTGCTTCTTCTTTTCAAGTTTCTGACCGAAGTTGAGAGAGCGGACTTTTTCAAGGCGGGCCTTAAGAGCATGGGCTTTGGGGAGGCGTACGTATCGTCCCATCACCCAGTCATTGTAGGCGGTCACGAAGTCACTCCACCGCTCAGGTTCATCCGTTGTGGGCGGGTTCTCCCATACGGCGTCTTCATAACCCAGACCCTTGAATTTGACAAGAGCCTTGTCAACCTCCTGGATGCGAGCCTTGTCGATTTCTTCGGTGCGAATATCAACGATACTGGTGAATTTGACGCTGAGGACGATGTCGATTCGGAAATATTCCTCAGGAATGGCGTCTTCGGTTCTCATTTTGGGCAGTTGGCCTTCCTCGCGTTTGGCAAATGCCTTGCGCATGGCGCCATTGGTAATACCCCAGACCCATGCGCCAGGCATCCACGATGCTCTAAAATATGACAGACCTTCCCATTTAATGAGGTATGCCTTGTCATCTTCATCCACCATGTCGGCTTTGAAGCCTGCGGTATATTCATCTTCATCCACCGGCTTCCAAGCGATGAGGCCAGCCACCTTAGCCGGCATCTTCTGGCATTCCGTGCAGGTCCAATTGCGGCAATACTCGCGAAACCGCTGGTCTGCTAGGCCTTCCTCGTCTGTATCGAGATCCATCAAGCCGCTGTCGTTCAAGGGAGGAAGATGTTGAAAATGCCAGGCTCGCCAGCAACTTAAGCAACGGAACAAAACGCTCTCCACGTTGTTGATTAGGTTTGGATCCACATCCGTAATAGGATCTTGTCCGTCATTCTCTTCTCGTGCTTTCTGTTCCTGGAGCATTGTCTTGCGCTCTCGAAATGGAGGACAACTGTGTCCAGGCTCGCGGCAGATTTGGCATTTCCCTTGGTCTGGAGCTGTGTGTTCCTTCTTCCTGGGGAAGCTTACGCAGCGTCGGCATTGCAGGACAAAATCGCCTTCGTCAACTTTAGTGACAAGATGTTCGCGGCCATTACGGGGGCCGAGGCAACTCTTATGATAGGCAAGGATGCAACCCTGGCAAAAAATGAGTTGGCCAACTACTGAACCATTTCCACAAGATTCGCATTGCTGGCAGTGTCTCAGTCTGAATTCGTCATCTCTCGGAAGAATTTTAAACGTTTCACGAGCTCCGACAGCCTTGGGTGCGGCCGGGGCTCGATCAGAGTCAGAGCGATAAATGTCATCAATAGCAGCCTCTTGCATGTTTTGCTGGTGTCTTGTAGCGCGTCCAGAGCGCCGAGTGGCGGCAGATTGCTCAAAGTCAATTCCATCAATATTGATAGATGGCCTGCCCGGACGACGCTGAGCAATGCCACGCTTACGCTTTCTGCTTGCGGGTATGACATCCGATTGTAGGACAAATCCATCGTCACTCGAAGATTCTTCATATTCCTCCACAGCATTGCCAGTGTAGCTCAGTCTCTGATATGAGCTGATTCGAGTCCTTCGATCTTCCATATCCGCTTGGCGTTTTGATCTCCGTGGCTGAGGCTCTTCATCCGATTCTTCTGATTCTGAGGCGGCGGAGGCGGAATCGGAGGAGTGCGTCTGTGCGCGAGGCCTCGTTACCTGCCTGCGACCGCGTGTAGTCAAGCTTATAGTAGTGCCGCTTCCAGGAGGTCGACCGCGGCGCCGACGGGTTGGCCGGCTGGAGAGTTCATCTTCTGACGAGATCTCGATTTGCGCCGGATCCACAAAGTTGGGCTTGCGTGAGGATTGCTTCCGCTTTACGCGAGTTTCGACCATATCTGAGTTGTCACTGTCATCGGAAGTGGAACCCATTTCGTCGCTACCAACTGTATTATTGGTATGGTCTTCGAGCGCGGACGCACCGTTGTCCATTGTGAGTAGCTGATCGAAAGATACCTGGAGATTCGAGGTAACAAGTAAGTATTAATGTGAGCGATTGGTTGTTAAGCTTAAAGATACGGTCTAGAAGATGTTGAAGCGCCGAAATTTGTGGGACGGAGGATGTCCCAAGAGGAACCGGGTGATGTCAAAAAAGGGTAAGAATTGGGTCCCAAAACGCTCAGATGATCAATGTGCCCCACTAACCAAAACCAGAGTTGTATGGGTATGAGAAATATGAAACGGGTAGAAGCCAAAGAAATTGGCGATGGCGCTGTTGTAAAGCAATTGTAGATCATATTCAAAGCTTCCGCATCAATAACTTATAAATTGAAGTTTCCGTAATAGGAAGTCTCCTCACCTCTTCATTATGATTATCCGCAAACCTCACTTTGTAGATGACTTGGCCTCGGTCCCCGCGTATCTCCTTTAATATTTTCCGCACCCTCTTTTCCTCATCTGCAAAAGATATGTAGCTCCCATCATCTGCGGCATCTGATAGTTCGACAGTGGTATTTTCTGGCCGTTGCGCAACAATAACACTACTACCACTCGAAGAATCTCTCCTGGTATTGAAGCCGCTAGGACCGGGAGAGGACCGGATGCCCCATGCGGACTGCATGTCGGAAGACTTGTACCGGAATCAGACCAATGGTCTGTCAGCTTGATTATAGGGACCTGAAGGTTACAATTGCGACCGATCACTGAGGTTGAAGTGTTGAAGATCGGAAATGAGTTATAGAGTACAAGCGAAGGGAATATGCTGAAGGTTATATTAGCTTGGTTTCGCAGGAAGGAGGCATATTTCAGGAGATTCAAGTGGTGTGGATGACGGCTTACTAGTTTGTATGCTACGAGCAGTCATTTCTCCATCCTCTTTTTAGATTTTGTGGTGGAAGAGTGAGATGGAAAGATGTACATGTCAAGTCGAAGACGCGAGGTACCAGCACGCGTTGATTACTTTGGCTCCGGCCGCCAACAACGACAAATTGCGCAACTCGCGACATGATTCCGAAAATCATCGGCATCGGCCGTCCTGGCACAACCAGGTCATGAATGTTTTATCTCCCCGGTACCATTATTTCCTATGTGCTAGTTGTCTTTCGCGCTCACGTACATCTGCGCGGACTGTTTCCACGTTCTCTGCGATTGGCAGAGCCCTTCGAGGGTCAGGAGAACCTACACAAAGGAAAACGCGTGGGAGCGTTTCCAATTCTCGTCAGGACATTCAACCAAATAACCAACGAGCTCGATCGCGAACAGAGTCGCGTAGAGAGCTAAGGCGAACTCCTCGTCGCTCAGATGCACCGGATAACCCCAACCCTGGATCAACTACAAAGAGAGCAGAAAATGATTTCAGAAACCGGAAGCTACGAGGCGAAAAAGGTGGCTCTACAAACCGCAGCGGGGAGCATCACTCAGGCTCATATTGGGGAATACCATACACTACCGCCGCGTCAGAATTTTTGTTCGGATACTCGACCGTTATGGCCGCGCTGAAAGCCAAGAAACGAAGGTTTTATAAACTTTATCTACATGAAAGAGCAATTCGGCGAGATACCGGGAACAGCGCTGACACACTCCTTAAAGCCGCTACCAAGTCCAATGTAGAGATCCGCCGCGTTCAGGACAGTTTCCTTGGTATAATGGATAAGAAAACCAAGAATCGCCCTCACAATGGCCTGATACTCGAAGCTTCTCCTCTTCCCATCATGCCTGTGATACACCTATCGGACGTCTCCCGTCATGACAGCGAATTTGCGCTCGATCTAGATTTCCAGTCTGCCGAAGAAAAAGCCATCAACGGAACAAATCCTCATGTGCCCCAAAATTCTGCTACGTGGCGGAATCCCTTTGTGCTTTTCCTGTACGGAATCAAAAATGAAGGGAATTTGGGAGCCATCATACGCACCGCATACTTCCTCGGCGTCGACGCTGTGGCTATCCATGATCGTGCCACGGCGTCCATTTCTACCGGCCCAGCGCTCAAAGCTTCCAGCGGCGCAGCAGAAGCCATACCTATCCTGCGAGTTGGCAACGTCGATGCGTTTCTCACGAAAAGTGCGGAAGCTGGTTGGCGCACTTTTGCGTCTGTGGCACCTTCGCAGCCTCCGCTCGGGGGCTCAACTGGGCCGCCGATGGCACTCACTGCGAACCCCAACTCTCCGCTGGGGTTTTCGTCCGGAACGATGCCTTCGGAAAGCGAGAGCAATGACACTAAGTCTCTCGGTCTTGCTACGACACTCGATCCGTTCGATGGCCCCTCAGAAGACCCGAGTACCTCTAAACCATCGTCCTCAAACACTGTCCCTCTCGTCCCCTTCACTGCCTCTCCCGAGAACACCCAGCCCACCCGTCCCAAGCGGCCCATTCCTCTCGTGTCCCTTGCAAACCCCGCTCTACACAGCCCTTCGATCCTTGTACTTGGCGATGAACATGAAGGTCTCTCGCGCCGAGTGCTATCCAAATGCCACACCTGGGTGTGCATTGAATCTGCGCGGCCGCGGAACGAGATAGGAGTGGATAGCCTGAATGTGAGTGTTGCGGCGGGGCTGCTGATGCAGAAGTTTGTGCAGAGGCCGAGGGGTCAGTTGAGGGTTGGTATTGGTGAGAAGATTGCATAGGATGAGCTCGACGATTTGGTGTATTGTCGTCCAAAATGTTAATCTTGTATGTTAGATGATGAGTATCGGGAGACTCAGTCGCTCACGAAAAAGCCCTTGAAAATAACATTTTTGTTGTCCCATTGCGTCGAGGCGATAATGCTTGGTCACTACCTTATAGTACGCAAGCCAGACGATCACACAAATGTGAAATCAAAGAGGCTAAAGCAAAATCCTTGCCAGAGATTAACCGAAATCTATCACTATAATATCTCGACCGAACTCATGACATGACAGTCGTAACAACGGACCACCTGATGACACTCTCAAACCCTAAACACTTGCTAAATTCATCAATTAGAAACATCCAAACGCCAGCAGTCTATACCAAGAAAATCAATCTCCCTGCCCGGGCATTCCTCACCACTTTTGAACCTGCGGCCCAAACGGTTCCATCCAATTCCTTCGTCGCCTTCCCATACACCATGACCTCGCATCCCGCTATACTCGCCCGGAAACTCTGCACTTCTTACAACCCCCTTCTTTCCTCCTTCATCGCCTTCTTGAGCTTCCCCTTCCCATTCCCCCTCCGCGGCCCCTTCCCCTCTGAATGCTTGCTCCCACCCAAACCCTTTAGCAACGCCTCAGCCGGATGTCTGCGCCGTTCCCCGGCACTTCCCTTGATACGAAACTCGTGCTCCCCGTCGCTCATCGAGTCGTCGCGAGCCATCGGCTTGGGTTTCTTACCATTGAGGATCTCGTCGAAGGTGTGGGGTGGCGAGAGAGCGCCGTTGAGTCGAGTGGGCATACCAGAAGCACGCTGTGTAGGAGGCGATCCGAACAGGCTTCGATGTTGCGGCCGGACGGGGGTGATGTCAGCGGCTGAACTGAGATGCTTGGGAGAAGGACTCTGTGGTACGGATTCGTGGTGGGATTGGACTGTTGGCGTTACTGAGAAGGTACCTGGCGATTGCGAAAATGTAGAGTTGGGGTATCTGTGGCTGTAGTACCGCGAGTTGGGAACCCCAATTGAGTTGATACCGTTGGCGATAGGGGTGCTGTACGGGCGTTGGCGAGAGCGGAGTGCCTCGCGATCCACGGATCCACCGGAGGGTGCAAGGGTCGCTGCTAGGTTTGTCGGAGTAGTGGCATCGAAGTCGATTAGGAGATCATTCCCTTCAGCTAGAGGTACAGCTGCAGAAGCAGACGCTGTGGCAGTAGATCCTATCTTGTTGTCGTCTTTTGCTTGCTCTGGTCTGCGCGAGACGCGCTTGCCTATGCGCAAAGGCGACGGAAGGGCACCTGAGATATCCCCACTATTCGATGCGTCAGACTCAAACGAATCCCTTCGTATCACTCGCTCGGAACGGCTTCGACGGTGCTGGAAACCACGAGACGAGGAGTGCCTGCTTGACTGTTGCTTCAAAACCGTGGAGATTTGTTTCGCCCACTCTGGAGAGCTCTTCTTGATCCATTGCGGTACGTGCTGAAATCCAATACTCGCCCATTCCTCCGCGGTGGAAGGGATTTCATGCTTATATAGGCATCCTTGCTGCATAAAGTCACATTCTCCATTTCGAAGCCAGAAGGTACAATATTCCTTTTTCTTTAAGTCAGGCTCGACGCCCGACGGTGGTGGAGGGCGTTGGCGAACGTAAGGGAGACCCTCGGAGATCGGATTTCCGCATTGACGAGGTTGCAAGATGGGCTAACGGCTTAGTATAGAATAGCTTGCGGTGGAAGGGGGCAAACCTACACGTCTTTCTCCAACTGGGATGGCATCACTGAGCTTCCTCTGCAAACCCTCCATATCACAAGAGCCTCGCTTGCTCGGCTTGACGCTCCGATCATGTCTTTCGGATGCGTCCCGAAGTCCTTCATCTCTTTGGGACATTGTACTCCGGCCTCGCTGAAATGCGTCTTGGCTATGGGACATCTCTGCACGCTTCGAAGTGATAGCGGAGGTAGGGTCTTGTTCAAGTTCATATAGGCCGCCACTGTGCGACATATAACCAACATAATGCATGTTTTGTGTCTGAGACGAAGAAATTTGACGAGGCGCCCCACGGAGGTTGATAGTGCCAGGCAATTCATCCGCTGGAACCAGTGGCGTTAAGATGCCCCCGCCACGGGAGATATACCACTGAGGTAGGGACGAGGGTGTGCTGTTCCTAGCCCGTACGAAAAGGTTGCTGGAAGCCATCGGAGAATCGTGCAGACTTGTCCGCTCAGCAGTTTCATCCATACCCATTTCACGTCTTTCGATCGAAGGGTAGGGTGACGATCTCGCACTTTGAGTGCTAGAGGCCATCGTGGACGGAGCTAGGATAGTGTGTTGGGAAGGCGATTGAATGCCAAGTCTAGACGATGAACCGGTAGTATCAATGTGCATTTCTTCTGGTGGTATCATCGGAGGGGAAATCATAGAGAGCCAGGAGACCAATGGAACACAGGAACCCGATGGTATACAGTGAGATATTAGAATGCAATTCCAGTCCAGCGTAGCCCAGCTGATAGTGATCCGAGATGGTAGCTGAAGCGATCAGTGGGATGCCCAGTGATCCATTAAGTATCGGCCTTTAAAAATCAAGCTCAGACAGATTCTAGGCGTCCCCTTTCTTTCAGGAAAACGAACATGCATTCTGAACCCCAAGCGGGCAGGAAAACGCACGGCAAACGCTAATCCATTGACGAACTAGCAAAGAACTGACTTGAACATCGGACACCTTGTTTCCATTTTCTCGCATGAAACGATGTAGAGTTCCAGTGGCTAACGATAAGAGTGCTGCAGCGAAGATCAACGTTGCGTTGTGGTCTACAAACGTAGTGCAAACGCGATTCGGCAACCAAGGGCGTCGGTTCACCAAACGATCTGAAACCAAAAATGGCAGCGGTCATCGATTGGCCCGCGTCTGGATACTTCCCGTGCGATGCATGTACGTATCCGAACCGAATGAAACAAGTCCGTATCTGCATAGGCTCAGACCTGTTTTCGTGGTACATCTCATCAGTTTGACAAACTCAAAAAATTGGTTCCTGGACTTTCTTTGGTCGATCGCTAGGTACCGTGCTGAACAAAAGACAATATTTCAGCATACATTGCCTTTAGGGCCATGATTCCTTCTTTTGCGCCTGTATCACTTCAAAGCTCGGAGCCTGTGCTTCATCTCTATTCGCAGCCTTTCTGCGCGGTATTCTCTGCCACGCCGCCCAAGTGTCTCGTCGCTGCTCCTTCCAAACAAAGAACTTTTCAGAAATGTCTGTGCCATAAAAAGCCAGAAGCGTTGAGAAGCCAACTACACCTGCGGTTACAGAGGCTGCGACAATCCAGAATAAGCCTTGGTCCTGAGACATGTTGCGGATGTCCGCAAAATTCATGCCGAAGAAACTAGAAACAAACGATAAGGGCAGGAAAACAACAGTGACAATTGTGAAGACCAGAATGGCTTTCCCGTGATCTTCCAATCGAATATTGACAAGCTGAACAGTGCGAGTGACAAGATTGCTACTGTTTTCTCGTAGATCTTTCAGGTCCACGAGCTCTCGTTGCACATTATCGATCAACTGACCAAGCGGATCAAGTTGCCCGTTCGAGGAGAGCTGTCGTAAAGTCGCGTGTCCAAATTGTGTTGCAGCTAGGCCCAGAGGCGGCGGCGATGGGATAGTGTTATTAAGTTCAGAAAAGCTGCTGCTTGAACTAGCCACCGAATTGACTGTGCTTCGTCGCTTCTTGCTTTTACGTTTTTCCTTCCATGCATTTTGCAACTCAGTCATGAGATCAAGCTGTTCCTGTGTTAGCTTAATGACTATATTCAGCTCTTCTTGTACTTGAAGCAGCTCCATCAGCAGTTTGGTACTCGGCGCACGGTGAAGACGGTACTGCAAGTGATTTAAGTATCCGGCGTAACGATCGGTAAGACAAAGCATAACGTCGGACCAGGTGCTCCTGTGAAGCATGCCTGTTGCACCATTTAGACAGGCTACTGCATGAGTGAGAGCAGTGTAGTCGTCAGGCCTATTGGTGATAAAGAAGGCATTCCGGATGCCCCGGAAGGAGACTTCGGCCACTCGATACGCGAGTTGCAATGGAGGCCATCTCGATTTCCAGCTTTGATTGCTCGAGAAGCTTACAAGGTGACGCTCGTCAACAACCAAGATCCATAGTTCATCAACATTAAGACCAGTCGGATAATGGCCGTACCACTGACGAATCTTGAGATCCAACTCGCGATCCGTAGCCCACGGACGATACTTGTTGAAAACCTGATCCTTCTCTCGCTCCGTCGTGTCTTCTAATCTATAGAAGTGTTGTAGTACTGAACGAAGGAGATGAGAGGATGAGCGACTTGACTGGAAACCTTCTGTTTTGTCAATCTGAAATCTTAGTGGAGGTGTTTTGCCCTGCACGGTCCAATCCAGGAAAGGAATGCTGATAAGTAAAGGAGGTTCCGCTGATCCTGTCCAAGAATCCGACAAGTTTTGAAAGAAAGGAGTAAAATATCTTCCGTGCTTAGAGAAGCGCTCTTGTTTCGAAATGTAATGCCCCAATTGGCGTAGGCTTGCAGCAGTATTTTTTGGGTCTCGACGCCAATCGCTGAGCCCGAAAAAGCACTTGTCAAACATTAGCGACAGCAGAGTACTGATCCAGGGCAGGAACGTACTCCTTCAAGATACTCTGGCTGTTTGCTGGGGATATGACTGGAAAAGCGAAGTTGGCAAAGACCTCCAGAAGCGGGCTTCCATTTCACAAGACTTACGTCCACCGACATTTCCTTGAGTCGGCATCCTCAAAAGCACTTTGCTGAGTTCGTTGACTACGCAAACTTTGCAACCAGCCAAATTCATCAACCAAGGTCCTCCATTTCGCCTGTTCGAATGGTTGTTGCGACAGTTCAGTAACATCCAAGACATCCCTCAACTCGTTCCTTTGGAATTCATCAGGAACTCGCTCCGAGGAAAGGACCTCCTGAATATCCAGGATCTCTCCAGTGCCATTTCGTCTGGCTTCTAGACGGATATCGTGTACTAGAAGTTGCGCAGGGGTCAACCTTCGTTTTTGCCAATATGGATCATTGCGCCAGTCGTCTGGCTTGTCAGATGACATAGCAGTCAATCAGAACTTCATCAATTCCTCCATGGGGCGAGATACTGGTGTTCATTGAAACAGGAAGAGCAATGCTGCGCGCTTTGAGTGGATTGCAAGAGGCTGGGGAGCGCCTGGCTGCCAAGCCACTGGATCGACATCTGCGCCACTAACGGCGGCTGTAAACACCTTAATTATTCCACCCCATTAATTGAGAACTCCACTTCGCATCATGATAAGCAATAGCGCCAATTAAGCCTTCCGTGCGACCATCAGCGAGGAGAAAGGCAATAACATGTATAGTGTACTCATAGTTGCTGATTGACAAAGACCAGGTAAATCAGCAGGCTCATTGAAACTCCCTAACCTTTTCAGCCCGATTCGTTAATGGGTATCAAGTTCTGGTAAATACAACTTTGCGAAGTTCTCTAGCAAATTCGAAGTCTTACTTTCGAGATCCTCCACGCGCGCGACCATTTGTAGCTCCCTGTGCTCTGGACCTTATATTTTTTCTCCTCGGTTTTCCTCGTTCTACCTTGCCATTAACCGAAGCGTCATCCCTTTTCCAATGCCCCCCGTTTTCATCCACCACCCATTCCAACAAGGGTCGTGCCGAGCTCTCAACTTGTAGTGGTTGTGAGATTCCTGCTGAGAAATCGCCATCGTTGAAGGTAAGCACTGCATTGCTTCGATCATCTACTGGAGTCGAGTCGGAATCGGAGATGTCACCACGTCGACGCTTTTGTGGGGGATACGGCCCCGCTGTAAGGCTATTCTGTGTTTTTTCTTCGGCTTGCCATCTGCGGATGATTTCGTCTTCAGTCCTATTTTCCATATCGTGGAAAGAGGCATGGTGGCCACAGCCGTCGCAGTCATAGGAGCTCGAAGCCTTTCAAGAATTAATTGATGCGTATTTTTCGGACAAGGTGATTGCTGAATACCTTCAACGGATGTACCATAAATCGTAGGCATGGGCACCTTGCGCTCATTAGTGAGTATTTGCCGTGGTTGCAAGGGCCTCGCGGTGGGACGTAGCCCCTTTGGGACCAGATGTCGTTTGCGCCATGATTAGCCATGACTGGTTGAGCAAGATGTGAGACGAAGAAGTCTGGGCGACTTGAAGTCGCAGTAGGCGGTCTTTTGTTAAGTCATGGTGGCTTGGGAGCTTTCGACTTGACGCGGAGCAAAAAGTCGCGGGGCAACCGCCAGAAAACACGACATCACGTGCGTCCGACAGGGATTGAGGTCGATTTCGAGCTTCAACCCGATTTCTTTCAGTGCCGACAAGAATCTCACACCTCCCACATGGTCTCTAGAGGAACTCTTCAATACCTGGCAGCGTAAGGACACTGCTCGAGGATATCCAAAATGCCAAAATATAAGTATATTCGAGCCCTATTTGATACTGGCCCATACTAACAACCAAGCACTCTTCTGTAGGTCTCAATCAAGTCGCAAACGCCCTATACCCATGGGCGCAAGACTAACTCGTGCCTGAAGGCGACTACTGCGATGTCTATCTCACACACGACTCCATGAGTGTGCGGAAGGCGCACAACAGCGGCAAAAACCACCTCCGCAATGTCGTAGATTACTACCAGCGTCCGTCAACTCCCCAGTCGCATCTGGACTTGGCCCGCCCTCCCTGCTGACAACCAGTGCAGAAATCGGGCACGAGAAGGCACAGTCCGTCATCGACTCCATCACCTCTTCCTACGCGGCCGAGGGCCAAGCCGGCGCCAATCCCATGCTCCAACAACCAGCCGGCCAATTCCCACCCGCCGGCATGCCTCCCCCGCCGTTCCCTGGGATGCCGTTCCCCGGCAGACCAGGCTCAATACCACCTCCGTTCCCTCCCACGCCCGGTGGTGGGCCTCCCGGTCCCGTCGGAGGTATGGCCCTTTTCCCCTTTCCCCTCCTTCCCAGCCCCTCCCTGCCTCTCTCCCTCCCTCCACTTAATCAGAAACACTCCTACTAACACACCACCCTCATCACCAGTCAACGGCCGCGGCATACCTCCCCCCTTCCCACCACCAACCGGCATGCCGCCCTTCCCCCCACCAACCCCAGGCTCCAACATGTCGCCGCCCGCCGGCATGCCCGCGTTCCCGCCACCGGGTGGTCTACCGCCCTTCCCTCCACCCGGCCAACAAGGCCCAGGCCAAGGCCCAAGCCCGGGCCAAGGGCAGTCGGGATCGCCACCGCAGGGCATGCCGCCGTTCCCGCCGCCCGGTGGGATGCCGCCGTTTCCACCGCCGGGAGGGATGCCGTTCCCGCCGCCGAATCTGGGTTCCGGTGGTGAGCCGGGACAGGGGCCGAGTCCGGTACCGGGGCAGGGTCCGCCGCCGCCGTCCTTTTCGGGGGGGCCGCCGGGGCAGTAGATGGGCGATGATGAGATGGGGTGGAAGGAGGAGGCTTGATGGATATACCCAGGGTAGATGGGATGCGAAGGACTTTGATGCGGTAGGCTGGAGGCTAGATGACTTGCATAGCATTCACATGGGCGTTGTATGGGATGGGAAGGTGGCGAGACGAAAAATAAAAAGCTATTTGTGTAAGATAGCGAGGCTCTTGATGGCAAGAAATTGCTAAGTTAGATGATATAGCATAAGCTGTTCAGTACGGAAGATGACATAGGAGATGGTATCTTGCATCCTAATCCCATTTCGGCAAATTCCAACAAGTCTTGTTCCCTAAAATCTATCACCCACACCAAGAACGGATTGCCGGCCTTTGAAGCATGACCAAATGCCCCTTTGTACCTTCACTTCCACATCTCATGCACCGTCCTATGGCCTGGGCCTAGGCCCTAAAATCTGCCGCCGCCCACCAAAACCAATCCCCGCGCCCCCGCGGTTTTGATTGTCCCCGCCCATCCATCCATACTGATTGACATCCCAGCTCTGGCCCTCGCCCATCCCCTCCCCCTTATCTCGCGGCCGCGCCGCCGTCTCCTTCTGACTGTCCTCCCACTCGCGCTGGCGCTGGCGCTCGAGCTCCTTCTCACGCTCGAGGAGCGATGAGGGTGCCAAGGGACGAGAGGACGGGGGAGAGGTGGTGGCCGTCGAGGTGGAAAGACTGGCCGTGGAAGGGGAGGGCCGCGCAAACGGCGAGCGCATTCGGTTGGTTGAGAAGGGCGAGCGCGAAGCAGCGGTCGATGAGGCTGGCGGAGAGGTCGTAGGGTTTTTGTCGGAGGAGGCGTAGGCGGATGGATCGGGGAGAGGCCGGGTGGACGGCGGTTTCCGGGCTTCACTGGCTTGCGGTGCGCTACTGGCAGCTGAAGGCTCAGGAAGGGGACGAGTCGGTACGGAAAGTGGCTTTGGGGCAGCCTGGGGATCGGGTAGAGGTCGTGAGGACTGCTGTTCCTTCCATTGCTGCCGGAGATATTCTCGTTCGTCCCCGACCCAGGAGTTGTCGCTTCCATCGGGATCCTCCTCGCGTGATGACTTCGGTGGCGGCCCTCTGCTACGAGATCGCGATGTACCCCTTGATTTCGCTCGCGTTCTGGACTTGGACCGCGCCCGTGCTCGCGAGCTATCTTGGTCTCCGCGAAGACGTTCTTCGCGTTCGAGCTGATACTTTCGTTCTCGTTCTTTTGCTTCTGCGAGCTGCCGTTCCAGTTCGCGCACTCGTTCGCTCTCGGCAGTGTTATTACTTTGCGTTGCCTGCTCTTTCTGGTATTGGCTCAAGAACTGGCCTTTGAGCCTAGCATCGCTCGCCGCTCGTTTTCTTTGCGTTTCCTTTTCTATTTGCTCCTGGACGGTCCTTTCTTCCCTTTGCCGTTGCTCCTCGTCTTCTTTCCACCTTCTTTCCTGCTCCTTCCATTGTCGTTTTTGCTCTTCCACTTGTCGTTGCTCTTGTTCACGCAACCGGCGTGTTTCTTCTTCCCAGCGACGCTCTTCTTCTACTCTCGCCTGTTCCTCTTCGGCTTCTCTCTCCACTCGGCGCTTTTGTTCAGCCTCCTCCGCCAGTAACCGCAGCCTTTCTTCTTCAGCCTCTTTCTCTTTTCTTTTCCGTTCTTTTTCAGCCATGCTAGGGACATGCGGTGCGGCGCTTGTAATCTGCCGTCGTGCCCCAAATGCAATGCCTTGATTGCCCTGACTAGCTCCACCCATGTACCCATATTGGTGAATGTTCCAGGCAGGCGTCGTCGCGCCTTCGTCCCCTCTTCGACTCCAGCTACTGATCGGACCCGTTGGAGATTTCGTACCACCGTCTGTGGTCTTGGATGAATTGGAATCTCCCGTGAGCGCTGGACTTAGCGTTCGATCTCTTGTAGATGCAGTCGTAGGATTGAATGTCGAAGAGGTCTGGCTGCTACTTTGTCCTCTGCTTCTACTAAAATCATTTCCACCAAATGCGCCGTTAGTCGGGCCAGTCTTATCCGGACTGATGTTACCGCTACTCCTACCATCTAGAGTGGTAGGGAACCGTGAAGGGTTGACCCTGCTTGCCGCACGGCTGAATGCGCCGAGGCATTGAAGGACTTGAGCCGGATCTTTGGATTCGTAGAGATCAACAGTGAGGAAGCGATCGTGGGAGGGAAGGCTTATGGGCGGTAACTCGCAAGCTTTGAGGAAGTGCGAGATGTTTTCCATTTGCATGAATGGCATGGGTGATTTTTTAAATTTAATACCCGGACTCGGCACAGCGAGATTCGCCAATCTAGTGGCAAGAAGTGTAAGCTGCAGCATGTGAAGACAAGTCCGTAGGCGCTGAGACTTACTTGCAAAGCGCTACGCCATCTTTCAGTGCTTCCAAAAGGTCACCGCTTGCCAACTTCTCGCCCAATGTAGACTCAACCCATGCTCTAGTGGCATTTGCGGCTTGCGGAGTGTAGCGGCCAAGCCGAAGCTTTTTCATATCTTGATCAAGGGATGGTACAGAAGCCATGTTGATCTAAAAGGGGGACCAGTTCAGGTATCAGGGCAAATGGTGCTGCATGAAGGCGCGTCTACGGCGCAAAGTGTCCAGAATCCAGGCTCCAAGCGGAAGCGGAAGCTGAAAGTTCAGTCGCGATAATTGCTGACTGGGGGGGCGATCTGGTGTCAATGCGTATCAATTCTCGAGAGATTGAGAGATCCAGCTTCTCGTCCGAAGGTAAGAATGATCGTTCTGCCGGGAATGCCGTCAAGAGCAACGACTCCTCGGTGGTGGGGGAAGGCACGAGGCGGAATTGTTCCAATTGCCGCCAGCCACCCGCACTGGCGTCACTTCGTGTGGCGTACAGAGGTACGAAGTATGCATTTTTTGACGACCATCAATTAATCATGGATGATCGGCCTTGACAGCTACATTGCACTTCCAGCATGTCCGTCTCTTCTGGTCCAGGCCTGATACGGAGACTCTGGCACAAGTGGGCCAGCCTGAAGCTTCCATGGCGGAGAAAATGGCTATGTGGTAAGTGTAGCTTCATAACTGCCTTCACCACAATCATTGATGCATCTAATTTGCTTCATCAGGCGCCGATCTACAGGGCAACACGTTCTGGGAGTTCAAGGACGCTTTCAGCTCCAATCGCTTCCGCCGCATTGTTCGATATAATCCGAGAGCGCATTACGCAGATGTCCAAATATCTCCGCAGTGGATTCAATGGCTTCGACAGACGCGCGCCGACGCGCCCTCTATCCCCGAGCAGCAACACGACTTGATGCGACAAGCTCGGATGAAGCAGCTTGCAGCAGCCGCTGATGAGCGGTGGGCCAGCATTCCCAGCTACATGGATTCCCCGAAGTTACAACAGCCTCGGCCTGCAATGGAGCCGAGGGATCAGGGTGGTTATGGAAATAAAATTGAAGGAGATGTGATGAAGGCTAAGGGAGAGGATGCTGCGGGCGTCAGAAATATGGCCGGAAGCCAGGAAGAAATAGCGAGCGAAGATGTTCGGCAAACCATATCCGACCAATCCAAGAAACCCGAAAAGAAGTCAACCGGGAGGAACAGAGATAGTCAGAAAGAAACGGAGAACCCTTGGACGAAAGCAGGAGGAGGGGATAGTTGGCAACCTCAAAGCTGGGCCCCCGGTGTCTCTCCTCGGCGATAATGTACAGTAGTTCGGTAAGCACTCAACTTCAAAGAATAGACATTGTCTTTGGATTGTCTCGTACTCGTTATCATTCCAGTTGAAAACGGACTGAGTCGTATGTGTTGAGTAATTGTACGCAACGAATCCGACCCAATTCTACTTTTCAGGAACATCATTTTCATTCTGGGTCGCCAGTTCGTCGGCTCGTATGGCACTTTCGCTGCTGCGAGACTAAGTTTAGCCACCTCTCGTTTCGAACTATAATTTGCTTCATGGCTTCAATTAATGGAACCAGTCTTGGTGAGATCATCAGGGTCAGCGGACCAACCTGGCTTTGCGGATTAGTCCATTTAGACAAACGCACACGTACTTTTGGTACACAAGACAACCTTCCAAATTGAACCAACTTTCCCCATAGGGAAAACCAAAATAGACTGCTTGACCAAATGCTTAGCCTCTATCTCTACTGTCTTTCAGCAACGTTAAGGTCTCGGTTGCTCGTCATCTTAACTTTTAATACGTACGGTCCTGCGTGCTCCCTTTTCATCTCTTCACCCTTGCTCAGAACTTTCTTCTGAGCCAGAGCATCAAACTCTACATTTTCATCCTCATTTCAACCATGAAGATTTCTCTTTCCTCCGCCCTCGACAAGTTCCGCAAACCTCGTCGTCGGCCAAGTTGTAGCTCCTGCGGGACAGCAGAACTGCACGAAATCAGACACGAGCCCAAGAAACGAGGTAGATATTTCAGCCTATTCCCAAATCGAAGTGTCTCGTCTATTCACGAATCCTGCATCGCAACGCAGACGAAAGACGTACCGGCAGATCGCCGAGACTGGCCACCTCTCAGCCCTCGACCTGTGTGCAAGCAGTGTGAAATGTTCAAGGTCCCCGGTGGAATTGACAGTCGTGACTTCTTGGACAAGTTAGGACTCCGCGATCGCGGGAATCCGATACGGAGCCATTGTAGCCACGAACGATGTCCCAGATAAATCTGGCAACTCCGGAGCTGGTCTTCTTCATCTCTCGAAGCTCTGCCACCTGCTTGTAGCGCCTCTCGAATTACGCAACTACCACGATGTATCTTCATGATCAAGACTTCATTCACCGCATTAATCTATCCCGGATCGAGGAGCTCTTATTGATATATTTCTAATGGTCTTTACCCTTTCAAGCTTCCATATTAACTCTTCAAGTCAACGAGGTGGCGATAGCCTCCGCTCGGAGTGTTTTGACCGACTTCGACGAATTCTAATTCTTGTTAGCTCTGATTGCTCTTATGTCTATTCGACGGTTTCTTAATGACGTATGTATATAGCTGTGGTTAGGGAGCTCCACGAGCATTCAGTGGTGAATCACTTATACCTTAATTGCAAGACGACCCATGTATTATAAGGGCTTTGGTTTTTATGATTGCTTTGGTCAATCTCTTCGGTATCGGCTATTTTGGACAATAACCTTACAAATGGGACGGTGGATGGCATCCGAATGCGGCCCTTTTGCTACTGCCGAAATTAGGTAGTTCCAGAAAACATTCAGACCCTGGCAATGATCTCCATCGAATATTGAGTATATCGCATCCCAACGCGTCTAATTTAGCGACGTTTTAAGACCTTTCATTTACGCGAAGCGCTATTTCATGTCAATGAGATGGAATGAAGTCCCAACAAGCCTCAAAATAAAAAAGAATTAGCTGCCCCTGCCAAGCAACTCTAGTGGACCGACGGCCTACGACTGGATGCATTGAAACGACTTTGCGAGACGAACCTTAATCTCTTCGACTTCGAAGGTTTTGGTGAAAGCAGTCCCATCGGTTATCCCTGCGGTCACCCATGTTGTCTCTGTGGCATCTTGGATATTTTCCTAACTAACTGCCTAGACTCAGACGAGATGATGTCTGGTCTTTGGTCCCTATTGTGGGTCTGCAGGTAGTTGGTCTAGATAGGCCCGGCAAAGAATATGGGTATGGTAGAAGGAAATCATGTAGCCAAACCAAAGATCTTTCATGACAATAATGAGGACCTCCATGGATCGAGGGTCCTTCGCCCATGGTTTCTTGCTCCACAACCATTCTACAGTTTCTCACTGCCCGACTCTCTCACTGAAAGGTGTAAGGTGGAACTAAAATTGTTGACTGTTAAGTACAACGGGTTTGGAATGGTCTCCCATGCCATGCTTCTTCTAATCTGAAGGGAATACCTCAGACGACCGCGAGTTCCTTTTTCTCTTTTTCCCGGGCTAAACCTCAAAGGGTTTTCTATCGTCGCATTTCCAGGATTGCAAGGACTCCTCCACACGATGGACACGGACATCCGCCCAAATGGGACTGTCTCGTCCACTGTTTATAGCTGGGCACCAGTCATGACGCTCGCAACATGCTTCTTCTTTGTTACGAGGTTGTTTGTGAGCTGCATCGAGAAGGCCAGCGCATGGCAGAAAGAACAAGATACACTCCAGCCATTGTGGCTCGAATCCTTGATGTTCTTGGTAATATACTGTGCCTTGCTTCGCTTTGCCGCTGATCATTTCCTGCACGCCATGAGGATCTGCGTCTCGCTCCTTCTGCTGGTCTCTGTCCAGATTGGCCTGACTATAATTGTAAGACTATTTCTCGACAACTAAGCACTGGGCGATCGGCGGTCTAAGTACTTTTTCATGAAGAAGCAAGGGTCCATTTTTGCCAATGTCTGGCACGCCAAGAAATCTCCAGGACGGAAGACGACCGCGGGGGATTTAACTCTGTCGATGCCAATGAGGGTGTACATCCATGCTCTTCAGCAGCATCTATCTTGCGACGGAAAACAGGCACCGACAAGTTTTTGGGATGTTGACATTGGTCGAAGCATTAGATCCAAATTGAGGAGAGACGTATCAAAAAGATTGAAATGAGAACTGGACATTTTTCAGGCATTCGTTACATTAACTTCGTCCATTTGAAGAATATTTACCACATACCGCAACAAAAAAATATATTGAACGATACGTTCCGGTTTGAGGTCTTCCGGGAATAAGGTTACCTTCATTAACGTCTCATTACAATACACGACGTACAAAACACCATGGTGCTCGAGTCTTTCGAAGGAATCCCCGTCATCTATAGCGCAGGTCAAAGAGAATTGTGGCGATCTCTTGGTTCGCAAGAATCTAGTCTGTGGCTGGATAGCTTCTGACCTTTGCTCGGCACGTTCATGAAGCGGTCAGGCCTTCGGTAGCCGAAATTGCGGATGTTTGGGTTGACCGATGGTCGTTGTGTTGAGAATCGTATACACCACGATCAATTCATTTTCAACTGGACCACTCCTGGCGATACGAAGATCTCCGACGTGATGGGGCGTAATAGACTGCATGCGAGTGGTGGCACGCAGTGACCGAGAGGCGTCGGCTAAGGTCTCAGCCTGCATGTCTTATCAGCGAGGGTCTCAAAGCACTTGCCTATCTGTTGTGATGCCGATCCTGATCGCTTGGATTCCTTTAGTGATGTATCATTTGGAATATGCATGCAGCGTTGAATGGTTTTCCAGTCATGGCAACAATCCGTCCTGTCTGTGCGCTAGAATATGCTTTACCCGTTACTTGGCGGAGCGATATCTTCCGAATCCTTTCTTGGCACACACAATTGCAATTCATTTTTGAAATGCAGGCTCCGAGAAGATGGACCCGTGTATGGTTATGATCAGGATGTAATCCCAGCGTTCCGTAGCCCGCTATGCATACAATCATTCCGTTTTGGGTCGTGCACTAGGATGCCAGTGAGCGTACGGAGTACAGGCCACATTTTCGAATACGTTAGACAGCTTATCGAGGTGGCCCCTACTCTGATCCAACAGCTCTAGCCAGAAGCTATAAACGAAATGCATCTTGGCCTATTTACGATTATCATTATAATCGTAAGATTTTAGATGGGGAGGACCCAATCGGTCATTTCGCACAGCCGAATAACGGAATCCGTGTTCACAACACGTTCCATGACAAAGCAATCTATTTTCATGGGTCCATATCGTAAGAAGAAAATTTTAATTAATTTGGGTAGGATCATAGGAATTATCCCCTGTCTTCTGTGCAAGCATAACGATTGAAGGCGCGCAGTGGCGTGACCGTTGTTGCTTATGCCGAGAATGGAATCCAGAATCGTCAGTCCTCAAGATGGCCCTTGCCAAACGCTCCAAGTTGAGGCTCGGTTTGAACTCCGAACCCTGTCGATCTTTGAGGCTGGGGCTGAATAAACGGTGAGACCCTTGCATACAATAAAGGACGGCTTGGCGGCACGCGTATGCAACAGCCTCGTTTAATCCCCCGAAGCATAGGTATGCAGCTAAATACTGGCGGCAGAGACCTGGGCCTTGAAGCTGATGTTGCACCTTGTACCTACCCTGGTGCATTTTTTGTCAGTCTTTGTTCACACAATTTCTATCACAGAGTATTCTATTGTGAGCGCGAGAAGTCATTTCGTACTTCCAACGCACAAGCCGAGCTTAGTCTGGAGAGGTTTACATCTTGTGAAGTCGAATTATCTCCGATTCGTGGTCGCAATTGAGTCAGCAGTAGCACATGCTCAACATTCGAAGTGTTAGGAGTTCGAACCGTGTACTTTGTCCAGTCCGAACCATTTGGGTATAAGTCTACACTGACTTGGTTTTACCATGGCACGAAATGAGCTGCTTCTGGTCTCTCGTTCCTAGTCTACTTCTCAAAAGGCAAACCGCTCTCTTCTCTCACGGCACCATAGATACCTGTGATATCTCCTGCTTTCCCGTTGTGTCTTTCAACGACATTCAAATGCTCGCTTCCGATTTTGTATCCTTTCAAGTCGCTACCGGACTGCTCTGCCAAAGCCAACACGTGAGATGCCAGACTTTTAGCCATCTCTACGTTGGCAATCGGCTTCTTCTGTCAGTACTCGTTCGCCAATAGTGCATGATGAATCGCAACCATACCTTCTCCTTGTAATAATCACCTGAGCTCATACGCTTCGAGTAGATAGTAAGAGGGCCTGGCCATACACCTTCAATCATTTTATGAAGTGTGTCTGAACTAAGACCAGATTTCTCAGCCAGTACATGTGCTTCTGCAACACTCTCGATCAGCTGAATGATTAGAACGTTCCCTATCAGCTTCATGTGTGAAGCGCTGCCCGGGAGCTGGCCGCTCATATCAATCACAGATCGAGCGATGCTGAGAGAGAGACACCAAGCACTCGTTAGAAGAAATTCACACAAGGTAGTGATGTCAGACTTACACTCCTTTCAAGTACGGCAATACGCGCTGCACGGATTTCTCGGGTCCTGCCGGAAGACAAGTGATTTGCGCAGCATTAGCCATGCTTGGTTCCCCGAAGACTGAGCAGACGGGCTCCGTTAGCCATAGATTCATTTCCATTCAAGAGGGACCGGCGACATTCCGTACCGGGCATCGCTACAAATTCTCCACCAGCAGCGACCATCTTCTCTGCAAGCTGATTCGTCACTTCCGTCGTGATAGTCGAGCATTCGAGGAAGAGCTTGTCTTTCAGATTCTGCTGGAGGATCGTCTCGAAACTTTGAAGCACTGCAGCTTGTCCGGAGAAACAGGACCAAATGAAATCGGCATTTTTGACGGCTTCTTCGATACTATCAGCCACTACCGAGTGGCCTATTTGGACGCTGTGATCGAGTGCAGTCTGCTTCGTCCTGTTCCATAGAATGATGCATTTCTCGAGTCTCCCATTTAGGACCAAGTTTCTGGTCATGGCCTATTTTGGGACGTTAATAGCCAAACCTGAGAATGCTCAATTAAGTAGAATCGAGATTGAATTCACCTGGCCCATTGCACCCATGCCTAGATATGCTAATTGAGGCGCCATCTTGGTACTAGTATCTTGCCCCGCGGCAATTTTGACAGGATAATTAGAGTACTGTCAGAACAGCGATGGAGCCCAGAGCGTCCAGTCGGCAGGGAACTCCCAAGATTTATTGTCGGGCCAGAGAGAGAATAACCTTGGGCGCATCTCTTCGAGATTTTGAATCCTTAGTATAGGAAGACCAGAAGGACAGAAGGGAAAATACAGTAGAGCGAGCCAAAATTCAATAGTCCCGCACTTCGTCCCTATTTTACCAAATACCACCGTACATCTCACACCTTAGAGCAATGGTGCGAAGCTCTGTCCGACCGGCGACCCTTTCGGGAAAATGGGCAATCCACATGCTTCCGTGCATAGAAAAGCATGCTATCAGTCGCCTATGAGTCTTGGCGAGTCCAAATCAATCGCGGATCCGGAGTGACTTCGGGGGCCATATGCAATAGTCCGTCTTGTGTTCAGTCCTCCGTGCTTCGTCAAGTGGGGCGTCATGGTAAACCTTGTCGAGCCAGCAAGCCACTGAAAATTCCTCCGGCTCCTTTGTACTGTTCCGTTCGGGCTTCCAAACGACTCAGCAAGGTTCAATGGGGTCAATGTGTATAGGCTAACCTGAGTTCGTACCTGCGTACTCCGTAAGCGGTGCCCATGTTGGTGGCGCTTAATCGTCGCACAGCCGCCTACCTTAATCAGTACTAAAGTGTTTCGGAGCTTTGGTACTCGGCGCCATACTATCTTACATGCATTAACAAGATGCATAGAGTAATTCTGGCGGGAGAACACTATTATTTGGACCAGTCCACTGGATCAGGTCTCTTATCATGCGACGATCCTGGCACCTAGAATGGTCCATGGGATCTTCAGTTTCCGAAAAATGTCTAATTACATTTTCGTGAGATTCCAACAATCAAGCGGCGTGCAGTTGGAGTTTGTCGGTCTATCATGATGTATTTTGGATCTAAGTTCCGTGATCAGTAGGCTCTCTCCAAAGGCACACCTATATGCCACGCATTTGCAACGCCGTCTTCAAAGTCTTCTGAAATGAAAAAACATGTTTCTGGCCGATCATAGTGTAGTGTGCTCCTTCGACTTGGTGATATTTTGGTTCGGTCTTGCAGAAATCTCTCCATTTACTTAGATGATTGCCGATCCAATCGTCCATATTCTTGGCCACGACGGCGAGGGGAATTGCGCAAAATACATCCATGCACTCAACAGCGCCCGAAGGCTCATAGTCAATCGCCGAGCTTTGTAATGAGTAGGCCAGGTCAGCCCAATTAGTGAGCTTTTGAGCATCAAGGCCCAGTTCGTCCATCCGATCCTTGGGTGCGATCTGTAGGATATGATCAATGACCCCCTGGCGGTCCTTTTGCTGGAGGATTGGAAGCATGGCCTGAGCATCCTCTTCGTTGAAGAAGTCTAAGAAATACGACAGATTCAAGATACAGTTTGTCCAGTCCAATTGACGCATACGCCACTTGATGTGTGGGGGAAGATTGAAAGCTCCCAAGAATTTGACGTCATTTGCTCCATCGTGGCTTTTGAGCAGTTTGGAAATCTCAAATGCGATCATTGAACCGTATGAGTATCCCGCAAGGGCATATGGACCTGTTGGCTGGACACTCTTGATCTTTTGAACATATGTCTGGACGATTTCCTCAGTGCTGGAAAAGAAGGACTCCCCGTCTTCAAATCCACGAGCACGCATGGCGTACACCGGTCGATCTGTAAGAAATGAAGCGAGGCCAAGAAAAACAAGGACTTCCCCGACGCCTGGATGAATCAACCAGAGGGGTGTCTTCGTTCCTTGAGACTGGAGGATAACCATTGGATTGTACTCACGGGGCTTTTGTAGTTCCTCTAACGCAATCGCAAGACTTCTTATAGTTGGGTTGGTCATTATAGTGATCACTGGAATTTCTGTCTTTGTGTGCCGCTGAAGTTTTTGCTTGACTTTAATGATGTCAATTGAACTGACGCCGATTGCGAAAAGGTTCGCATTGATCCCCAGACTGTGTTCCGGTACGTCAAATGTGTCCTTGAAAACCTCAAAAATCATTTGTTCTGTCGCATTCTCGGGCTTTTCGAAATGTGCGGCCCTGTAAGCTGTGACTTCCTTGTCATTGAAGTCAAGGTAGGCCCGGTACTCTCCGTTCTCAAAAGCCTTCCGGATTTTGGTCCGGGAAAGCTTTCCCAGAGTGGTTTTCTGTAGCATTTTATCGTCCAAGGGTATGAGAAGTGGCCTGACCCCAATCAACAACATAGCCGCCTTTCCAAGAGCATCGTTTGTCGCTACACGTTTTTCCACCTCGTCAGGCTGAAAAGTCGGACAATAAACAATAGCCAAAGACTCTGTATCTGAGTTTTTACCGCGAAAGGGGAACGCCACGGTGTAGCTAGGTCGGGCCCCTGAAATGTCCTCAAGGCCATTTTCGATTTCCTGGGGAGAATAATTGACACCGTTGATAATAAGGGTTTCCTTGGCCCTGCCGGTGAGATGAAGCTGGCCAGATGGGTCGATTCTGCCCTGATCTCCAGTAATGAACCAGCCATCATGGAACGATTCTGCGGTCGTGGTGGGGTTGTTGAAGTAGCGGGGAAACACGACCGGGCCCCTAACTTCAAGACTCCCCGAAACATCGACACCGACCACATCTCCATTATCATCAGTGATGCGAACTTCTATTCCTGGAATGCAGGAGCCTACAGACGCGAACTCAGTCCCATTTCTAACATCTTGCTGAGGGTTGTTCATGTTGTAGATCGAGCCAGCGCACGTCTCAGTCATGCCGAACGCAGGCTTGATGACACCGTTGTGACCTCCTCTCTCTTGGAGCAACTTCGAAAGGGCGACACACGTCTCGACGACATTTGCCTCACCGCCGCTGACGAGCGATCGAAGCGAAGATAGATCGAAAGCGGTAAATGTCGCTGCGGGGGGATCCTCGAGGATTCGCCGGAGACTCGCCAAAAAGAAGTTTGGGGCAAACGTATAGTTTATACGATACCTCTCGATGAAGCGGAGGAATTGAAGTGGATTGGAGACTATATCGGTAGCTTGAGCATGGACTTGAGTCGCTCCTACCCAGATGGCATGGATATGGATTTCCGTCAGGTTGGCAACGTGGTCAGCGCCTATCCAGTTAAAAAAGGGCGTGTAAGGATTTGTGTTGTTTTTCGCCGATTTTCCCGCAACGGAATTCAGGATGCGGCCATGGGTTAGACACACTGCTTTGGCCAGTCCAGTGCTGCCAGACGTAAGCATCAAGGCCGCGATGTCGTCGCTTTGTTTGAATCTTCCCTGGTCAACCGGAATGTGAAGACCGTATCGGTGAAAAAACCCTTTTTCGGTCACGCATGGATACGGGAGCTCCTCAACGGTTTGTAGGCGAAGCTGGTTCTGCTCGGAGAATTCACCAAGCAGGCTGCCTCTTGTCAAGCAGACGGGACTATCCAATATTGTGTTGAGATGGAGGAGATGCTTTCTTCTTTGCTCCACATTGTTACTCAAAGGAGTAGAGAGCGCAGGTATGAAGCCGGCAAAAGTCACTGCCCAGAACCATTCCAGATTGTCCAAGTGGTTGTTGAAATGGAGTAATACGATGGTATTCGATTTGAGGTCAAGAGCGTGAAGACGAAGAGCATTGTCTTCGGCGCGTTTGAGTAACGCGGGATAACTCAGCTCGATCTCTCCTTCATCGAGTTTTCCCTGTTGACAGATTACCAGACCATTCTGAGGATAAGCTTGTGCTGTTTGTTGCAGCAATCTCGTCAAGTTTTGTAGCTGCATGGCCGCACGAGAGAGCGGCAGCGGTTCTCAGGTTCAGTTCGAAAGTTGTTTTATTCGTGCAAAGAAAGGCCGCACAAGTCGAAAACCTGCAGGTGGGAGTAGGAGCTATATATTAGGAAGGGATATTATTAGTACACACTAATCGGTACGCATGATTAGGTTCTTGCGCCTTTGGTCTTCTCAGCTTCTGCTCTTCATTTGTTCTTCATTTTCCCGTTTTGGCAAGTCCATCTAGGCGGATAGGCTTCATTCTGGTGACTAACTCTCAGAGTATGCTCGTATTTGCTTCTCCTATTTGGCCTTTAAACTTAGCGCCAGGCCGGCGATTCTCCTCCAGATTGATTTTCGATCCATAGTCGTAAATCACACCGTAAAGAGTCATCCGATCTATGCCGCTCCTACCTGATCAAACATGGCCCCCAGCACTTCCCGTGTCTTTGCATTCCGCTTTGGCGTGGTGGCGCACCAATTGCCCCGAGTGACAAATCAGAATTGCGCATAAGCAGCATCCCCGCAGGAGATGTATATCTGCCTAGCATCTGATAAGCTTCCTCCTGCTAATCCATTTCAAAGTCGCTACAAAGGAGGAGGCGAGAGAGGTCATGTATACATGGAGGTGAGCGCATGATACTGGATCATCCTCAGTCTGGATGTACAATCGATATCTGGAAGCGCGGTACAGTCTTGGCACTTGAGTTTCATACCATTTGGCCAGTTTTTTTTTTTTTTTTTTTCGAATGTTCGAGGATACGCAATGCGAGATACATACCTAACATCCGAGCTCCTGGCCTGTGCCTCAATTGGACCTCCATTATTTAGCAACGACATTTAGCCCACTGTCCTCCGAAACAAGGACGCAACTCATGACTTCTGAATAGCGTCTTCAAATGTTTACCCTGTCTGAGGCCTGATCGACTTGTAGGTTGTATGACACTTCCGACGGAACAATACTCCCTTCTCCGACGGAATATGGAAGGTAAATTAGTCGAGTCCTTTCCATTCGTAGACAATTTATGCTCCAACTTTTTTCAGCTTGCCTCTACCATAAGTCATCGATACTTAACATAATTATTTCAATGGATCACCCTGTTGGTTACGACGCCTAACGCACAAAGTCAAGCCTTTACAAGAGGGTTTACTAGGAAAGTAAATATCTGCCAATCCACGTTGATAATTCAGTTATACCTCTTATCTCCTATGCGGGTGTCTGTACGCATCGGCATGCGGATCTACCTATCTGCAGCTCTCTGCCTCAGAGCCAATGCAGGGCAGGCACCAAGACCAGGATAGGTCGCCAGCAGATTCGGGATTATGTTTGAGCTGAGTAGGGTGCCTTGTGCGTGACGCGGGCTCCTTAGCGTAGCCGCCGCACCTTGAGCGCGCTGAGCCGTAGCCTTACACGAAACCTTACAAAGGCTCGGAAAATTTTACAAAGCCAAGTCTTCAGGTTCGCGTATCAGTGTTTTTGACACTAAGGCAGTAAGATTCTCGGCTATCACCGAGCTTCCGTGAAGTATCCTTGCCTGTATGCAAAAATCTGGCAGATGTAATTGTGGATGCGTGGGAATGTGGCCCATGACTCTGGCTGCGTGCGGAACGATATCTATCCCTTCGGAGACTCAGTCGTCGAGATCGCAGTGTGAATGCGAAGCCCGAGTCGCCACTTGCGCGTCCAAAATGAGTTGAACTGATTGCGTTTCAAATTTTGGAATGTTTGATTTTTGCTTGAAGTCCGACTTAAGTCAGCTTGTTGGAAGCGCGACAGCCGCTAAAGCTATCACCTACCCAAATGAAAGCACATCTTCGCACAGACCCATGGTACCAGATGTAGCTTGCGGAGTCCGAAGTCTTGCATGCGCGTAAGCGATGTCGTTAAGCCCAAGTTGCAGATCTCCCAAGGATATTTAGCAAATTTGCTCTCTTCTGACCACCCAGGCTTGAAGCGCCAGAGTTCCAGACTTCCTGTGGCGACCCGAAGGATGTCGTAGACATCTGATATTGGAGGCTGCTGGTGTGTTGTACGACAGTGAGTCAGGAGCCCTAATTGACTGGTGTACGAGCTACACGAATCGGTTTTGTTTACGTGAAGGAGGTGATGTCCCCCTGAAGTTTTAAGAGCTTCGCATCGTTCGCGAGATGAAGGGTCTTGCTTTGGGCCTGACGCTGCGCTGGGCAGTCACGCAGATCCTGATTACTGAAGATCAGATGCAACGGCTCAGAAGCTAGGTAGTGTTGAAAGCACGTCGACCCGTATGTTGCGCGGGAACTCGTGAAAAGATGAAAAGGGCTCTAACCGTTATCAAACATCGGTCAATACCTAGCCTTGTCAAAGCACATGGCCCCTTGCTTATGCATAGGAATGCCGCTTTGTCTCGAATCTTCTTATTTTCTCTGCACCTATTGCTATTAGCGGAGGGAGAGGCTTGTCACGCAATCCACTTGGGATGGCAGGAGCTGCCGACTCGATACTGGATCGATAGCACTCCAGCGATTTCCTGAGTCGCTCTATAACGATTTATCCGATACTGTACCGTAACGTACTGTTAAAGTCGAACACCTGATTTTGGGAGTGGCTTATTGCGTTTGTTACTTGTGGTAATTTTCTTATTTTCGTACCCAGACAGAGGAGCACAAGTACCTTAACCTGCCTGATTGGTTTTTACCATTGGGTCCAAGCTTAGCATTGTGCCATCAAACACGAGCGATGCCGTTTCCTCGAATTTACAAACGACTTCCGAGATACGTGATGCTACAAATATATTCAAGGAATACATCACAGAAAGTGGTCGATGAGATCCTTTTAATTCTTCTGAGTCCCATGGACTCCTTGAACAGGATGTCCTCCAGACCAATCATAAGCACAGGAACAATAATGTAGGATCCTTGAACTTCTGAACAACAATGTTGCCAAGAAGTTTCATATGACTTTAAGTTGATGCGTGAGCTATCAGACAATGTACAGATCACCTTCTGTGACCACATATCGGATAATATGCACTTCTCGTTCCAAGCCTTAGGCCACTCCGCTATGTAACCAGTAGAAGAATGTGTAGACTGACTCTTTACGCAGAAACCATGCACAGAGAATCTGTGTTGATCGGCTTATGGAACGCGATTGAAGGCGAGCTCTGATAGTGTCAAGTCTAAATGACGCGCGATTCTTACCCGGCCTCTGGCGGCAGTGGGATGGTAATAATGTAACGGAAATCTGGGGTCAAACAAAATTGTTTGGTACAAAGGAGCTAGAAAACTTCTGGGAGAGAGTCTCTAGTCGGGGCATTACGAGCAGGACACGTGCTAACGCAGAGCGAAATTCAGTTAGTTCACACCTCCGCTTGACCCGATAATAACCAGAAAGAAAAATGAGCCTAAGACAACATTTCAATGCCTGGAAATGGCGCAAGTAGCATTCGGGCAGTGTCAAAGCTCGTGGGAAGAAGCACGCAGTCATTGATAAAACCTCCGTGAAATGGCTAATCATTCTTTAGCCATACGTGGAAAGCATAGAAGCCTTCGCCTAAGACCCGGTCTAGTTCGCGTCGCTCGTAGCGAATGTAGAATAGTATTTTCCAGCTTACCAATATCCTTTATATTTATGCAAGAGCAGCTGGTGATTAAAGATTTGGAAGATCGACGGATAATCCGGCCGGACCCCTGAAGCCCCTGTCGATTGCATAAAATCTCTAGAAAAAGAGAAGGAGCTCGCTAGAGTCAGCATAATCAAGGTCTCAAAGATTCAAGGAACGCCAAAGCAGGACTTGTCCGACGAAGAAGGAACAAAATAAACGATGATCATCTCCACAATGGCTTCGTACCTGAGAGGTGTGTTGGAAGTCGTCGCATTACAAGGGATGATGGATTCACCCAGGCGCTTTATATACCAAAAGCGGCACGACAGAAATAGAGTGAGTGGAATAGCAACTCGATATGATTCCCTGCACAAGGCGTTTCAAAGCCAATTCCAATCCACCCCTTCCCGTGATCAGCAGATGCGGAGTGGACGTATGAAAGCAGCGGCACAGGTCTTTTGGAGGCTCGTTCTGATTCAGCCGCTCCTAATGAACCCGATTGGTTTATCGCCATGAGCCCGGCCTGGCCCAATATAATGTATCAGTTGGGGGACACCTCTTTCGAGTCGGGGATTGCGTCGTTTATAATATCTGAGAAGTGCCGCGCATCCATATCATTTCGTTGTTTTTTTGCGCCATTGCGACTGACCGGTACCGCAGTTGGTTCGAGAACAATGAGGCAGGTTGAGTCAATGCTCTGGGAACTAACATGCATTATGCAGCAGCAGTTGGGGAACCGTCGATGGAGGGATTTGAGATTGAGATTCAGTCCCTTGAAAAATTGTCCAAACATGCCATAATGTACAGCACCTCTCTCACAGCTCATTCCGATGGCTTGATTAAGGCAACGCTAGAAAATGGGACCCTACCTACTGGGTTAGAAATTTTCACTAAGTCTTTACACAAATATCTCACAGAACCCGGTTTCGAGCTGTGGAGCTCTAGGTTTAAGCCACCCAGGGCCATTGAACTCAGCTTGTTTCATAAAGGAATCGGTTTTACAGTTATTCTGACGTACTGCGGCAATCTATGTTGCCAAGCTCATTCGCCTTTGAGCTATTTCGCGGGCATGGCTGAAGACGGGTTGGTTCTCCCGCGAATTCTTTTACACAAGATAGTGGGCTCCTGGAGATGATGGGAATCAGGATATTTTAATGAAGACCTCGGTGATAAGATTGCATGGTAATGAAAAAAGTCTCTCCCTCTGAAAAGTTTCGCCGTCTGGAAGCTCGGGATAATTTGTACACGTGGAGCTTGGCTCATAGAAACTAAAGTTGATATTTCTCTGTAGTTGAGAGGATAACCGCGGTGCTGCAAGGTAAGAGACTTCAAGTATCCGGTAGCAACTTCTTGAAAAAATGTTAAGAACGTTGATGTGCCGAGTGCTGAGGAGGCCGTTGACACGGACCGCATTCAGTGACCTGCCGAATTCGACTAGCTTCAACGCCTCACGTAAAATTGTGTGTACGGAGTACTGCACGTTCTGCTGTTTATCTGGCGCGGCAATCGATAGAATTTCCGGATCCTCTAGTGAATTGTCTAATATGAATGAGTCGTTGCTGGTGAGTGGGATCGATCACGCTAGCATGAATTTCATACTAGGTAGAGTTCGTGCAAATAAACGCGTTTCGATCCAGAGCACTGCATACATCAGGAACGCGTTTATGACGTTGGTCCTGGAGATGGCGTAGCTACCCATGTTCAGATATGACAGCATGAATTTACTGCTGCCAGAGAACGCGCGGGGTCAATGAAATTTGGCCCAGAGCTGGGAATCCAAGCTTCAAAGACTCGATAAGGCAAGTCGATGCTTAACAGCCTTCCTCTTCAAGTCAAACACAAAGTGGATTCTCGATAACCGAGTAGTCTATGCCAATAGCGTTACATCCTTAGCCTCAGTATAAATGTCTTGATTTTCTTATAACAAAATGGTTGAGTTTGGACTTGCCTTTTCCAAATTGCAAGCGTACCGCAACAATGTCGCGTCTTTTTGGGTTGTCCTGCTTTTCCTGCATTGTCTCTATTGCCTTGGCCGCTAGCAATGCATCATGGACGCCTCCTCCACCAACCTTCGGAACCGATGGATATCCTTTCTGGGGCGCTGGAACGTGGCCGCCATCAAATGTAGGTGTGCCGCTGGTACCTCAAGCTGCGGATTCGGAATTGGCCGATATGCTGGCTCAAATCGATCCATCTCGTGTTCAGAATATAGTCGAAACTCTCACAAACTTCGGCACCCGTCATACGCTTTCCATACAGAATAGCACAACCCGTGGTATTGGAGCTGCACGGGATTGGATAGCAAGGGAAATGAGAGCGATCGCTGCCCCTTCAAATGGCGCAATGGTTGTCACAACGCCTTCGTACATCCAGCCAGTTGCAGAAAGAATCTCCTTCCCCGTTAACCTGACTAATATTGTAGCTACCGTCAAAGGGTATGGCGATCCGAACCGGGTATATGTCGTCACTGGTCATTATGATAGTCGAAGGCTCGATGTCATGGACTACACCGGCGATGCCCCGGGTTCAGATGATAATGCGAGTGGCGTTGCGGTGCTGATGGAGATGGCTCGTGTTTGCGCCACTAAGCAGCCATATGCCACTATGATTTTTGCAGCCGTGCCTGGAGAGGAACAGAGCCTATATGGGTCAAACTTTTTGGTGAGCTTTCTACGGCTGGATGCAGATAAGGTTTCTTCTAATAAAAGCAGGCGCAAACTCTCAAGAATGCTTCGGCGGATGTAGAGGCGAACTTCAATAATGACATTGTTGGAACCGGTAGCAACGAACCCTATGACTCCGTCAATGAGCATACTATTCGACTGTTTGGTGCCGGAACAAATTACTTGACCAACACATCCATCGCCGACGTAATGATTTCCATTGGTGGGGAGAATGATACACCGGCGCGAAACCTCGGTCGCTTCGTTCAAGAAGTTAACGAAGGTGCCGTGGCATCCACGGACATGCAGGTCGCTCTAGTTTACAGAGCAGATCGTTTCTTCCGCGGCGGAGACCACGAATCGTTCCTAGAGGCCGGCTTTGCTGGTGTTCGCTTCACCGAACCTAACGAAGACTTCCGACATCAGCACCAAGACCCGCGAGTTCAAAATGGTACATTATATGGCGACGATCTTCAATTCGTGGATTTTGAGTACACTGCACGTGTTGCACGCGTGAACCTTGCAGCCATGTGGAGCATCGCCAATGCGCCTGCTATGCCGCAGAATGTCACGTTTGACGTAATCGTGGGAGAGCCGGCGGCTGATACAGATACGCCGGTTGATGATCTCCTGAACGAGACGCAATTCTATTGGCAGATTCAGAACAGTACGCTTTTGCAGGGTTACGAGCTGGTGTGGCGTCCTTCGAGTCAGCAGCAGGTACGTACAAATTCGACTTCAAGTTTATTGGAATGTATGCTGAGGTCACGAAAACAGTGGACCCACAGCTACTACGTGGGCATGGTGGATCAGGTTAAGGTTAATCTTTCGAAAGACAATGTCGTTTTCGGGCTGAGGGCAGTTGGTACAAATGGGAAAAAGAGCCCGGCCGTCTTTCCGCTCCCCGATCCAGCCGAGTACGGGCCTTACTAGATTTGTACCTACTAGGTACCTAGGTAATACAGCTTTCGGGTGACTAAAGAAGGAAGCAAATCTCAAATGCCAATCTCAAATCCGGCGCCAGACTCTTGCTGGCTGATCGGCAACACGCCTACTTTAAACCGTCTTCGGTAAAAGTGTTGATGAATTTCTCCCTACTCCGTGTTTAGCCTTCACATAGTCGTTGTGGAGAACGGGATGACCCAACGCCAAAGCCAGACCACACATCTTCTGCTACGCAGCCTCATGCTACTTGGGTCCATCGGTGATGCATGTTGGTGTCCTGCAGCTAGATATCCGATAAACTCTGAAGGTCACAATTTTTTCAAAATCCATATCTTGTTTTCTTCTTGTACACCCTACCATTCAAGTCTGATGCACTCTGTACCTATGCGGTAGTCTACCGTTTACATATCTAGTTTAGCCTTGAGCAACACAAAAATTAAGCTTACTTCCTTAGTGCTGATCATCCGCGGTCTAAAAGCCACGTTGGTCACGGTGCAGCCGATCGATACAACCCTGCAGCATTGTACACAGCAGCTAATTAATCACAGATAGACAGATCTGGTCATCAATAAGTTGTGGCTGGGAGCTATGAGGCCAGATATGTCATCGTTGCCAGGAGGCGACCAGAAGAAGAAATCTCTGCGAGACCAAATGCAGATTACCTTGTGAAACGATAATGAGGACTAGAACGCTTCTAGGGGACTCTGATACAAGAATAAACATACATGGGTCAACGAAAAAGATCGGCGGTACTCCGTAGTCGCGTGCTGGTTGACCGGGGCCTGCAGGATGGATTCCAACATATCCGAGGGAACTCACAGCTCCGATGTCGAAGGGAGACTTGATCTTTCAGCCCCGGCAAAAGAAGAAGCTGAAAGTCTCTTTGAGAGAGGTGCATCTCTCGAATGCAGCCTTGGCGCACGCAGCGTCACGGAAGTGTCTCGACCCGATGCAAGCTAAGGATTAAGCTTACTCCGTTAGCGTCAGCCTAAATGCTTCCTGGGCCAGGCTGCGACACTTTTCGACCTGGCGCCCCGCTTCGTCATGAGACGAGCCCTTTCATCTGTCTTCTACCGTATCAACTGTCCCAGCTAAGCAATCGCGGAAGCATGATGAAGACCTGCCCGCCTAAGGGCGGACTTCCGCCTTTGCTTCTGGCCGCACAGTTATATGAACATGCAGTTCCCCGTTATATGAAGCAACCTTATCCATGGTAGCCTCTATCCAGCTTTCTTTGACCAATTCTAGACCTTTGAGCCTCCTGGGCGATGATACTATGACACCCTGTCACTGACACCAACCTCGGTACCCACAACTCCTTCATCGTATAGAGTGGCAACTGGGCGTTTTGGCAGAGCTCTAGCATGGAGAAACACCTTCAGGAGCCGCTCCTTTCACCAGCCATACACCCGATGGGTCCGTACTACTACTGATGTCTGCAAGAGTCCCGCTGAATCATCCAAAGCATCCTTCGCCCTCGCTCGAAAAGATGGCAATGGCAAACAATTTCCGCAAGCAATCGCCCATCGAGGGTACAGGGCCAAATATCCCGAGAACACACTGGAGGCATTTGCCCGTGCAGCCGAAGTTGGAGCTCATGCGATCGAGACCGACGTCCACCTCTCCAAGGACCACGTCGTGGTCATTTCACATGTGCGTTCCAGGGTCAAAGAAGAAATGGCAACCATTCGCTGACGCGCTTAGGACTCTGACCTGAAGCGGTGCTTTGGAAAGGAGCAGAAGATCATCGACTGTGACTGGAAATACCTTAGCACTCTGCGGACAATCAAAGAGCCCCATGAGCCGATGCCTCGGCTGGTTGATCTTTTGCGGTTCTTGAAGAAGCCCGAGTATCAACACCTCTGGATCTTATTGGATATCAAGGTTAGCTTCCGCCCATTGCTTTCCCCGCAATTCATTTATCTGACGGCAAGCAGATCGACAACGACGCAGATGATATGATGCGTCTCATCGCCCACGCAGTTGACCAAGTCGAGCCGGCTGAGGACCGTCCTTGGCACAAGCGCATAGTACTCGGCTGCTGGACTGTAAGCTTCAACTATAATTTACACGGGGCATATGCTAACTGTTTCTGCTCTAAAGCTCAAATACATTCCTCTCTGCAATACGTACTTGCCCGACTTTCCGATTACCCACATTGGAGTCTCCCTACCTTATGCTCGAAAGTTCCTCGCCTTCCCGAATTGTTCCTTCAACATGCTTCTCCATATGCTCATCGGACCAGTCGGCGCCAAATTCATGCAAGACTTACGAAAACTGCGACGGCCTCTGATTGGTTGGACAGTGAATGAGAAACCGTTGATGGCATGGGCGATCAAGAAGAACCTGGATGGTGTTATAAGTGACGACCCAAAGACATTTCTAGAAGTTTGCGATCAGTGGGATGAAGAGCTCGAGAGAAAGGAGATTGGAGTCAAGGCGGTTCTCTTGGCCATCTGGATACAACTTCTAGTCTTCTTCCTAGCTCCGTGGCTCCATTGGAGAAGAGAAATGAGGGACAGACGTATCAGTCAAAGACGAATAGCGGCATAGTACCTTATTCTCAAGGCACGATACGAAGGCATGACTTAGAGCATTTCCAGGTGTTTGGAGCGACCAGTATGTTACGCTTGGATACCACTTTTGTTGTTTGATGTAGATATAGCATTCGCAATAGAAAATATCTGAACTCGACTGTTAACAGAACTCTGCCGCTGATTTCAGGGAGCGTGAAAAATGGTTTACTCTCATGCAACTTCGGCACGCCCCGATTTATCCTATTCTAGCGACGCGCCCCTCAGACGCGTCGTTCGCGACTACTCCACCGCCTACTCCACCTCAACTTTTACCCATGGAACACGATGCCCAGGTAATCGCAGCCTTCGTAGAATAAAGTTGAAATGTGGCTCATGCTGTGCCCAGAGAAATAATTACAATTCAAGCCGGCCAGTGCGGTAATAATGGTACGTTTGTCCTACACTGCAGCCCCACTCTCCGACATCACGAAATACAGCGATTAGTGCCAGGCAAAGGAAAGCTTTGGTTTCGCGCTACGTATGCTGATCTCTGAAACATAGTTGGTAGTCAATTCTGGCAGCAATTGTGTCAGGAGCATGGTATCAGTCAGAATGGGAATTTAGAGGACTTTGCAACGGAGGGTGGAGATAGGAAGGACGTCTTTTTCTACCAGGTATGTCAGTTTTTCGTTTGCTACGTTAATGAAGGAGTTTGCTGATGGCGAGATTGAATTTAGTCCGATGACACTCGATATATCCCTCGTGCCATTCTGCTTGACCTTGAACCCAGAGTATGCATCACCTTTCGCTCGCACAGCACCTTATTCAATATTTGGCAGCCATGTCCGCCAAGCTTGCGAGACGAGACGCATCGCTGACCGACGTCTCGAATAGGTTATCAACAGTATACAGACGGGTGCATATAAAAATATTTACAATCCAGAGAATTTCTACGTACACAAAGATGGCAGTGGAGCCGGTAACAACTGGGCGGCGGGATACGCAGCAGGAGAGCAGGTCCACGAAGAGGTCATGGATATGATTGATCGAGAAGCGGATGGGAGTGATTCACTTGAGGTATAACAGCCGACGAACTTGTTGCGATTGATTGCCAGATCTGACATTGATCATCCTAACAGGGTTTCATGATGCTTCATTCAATAGCAGGTGGCACTGGATCCGGATTAGGAAGCTATATTCTAGAGCGATTGAATGATCGCTTCCCGAAGAAACTCATCCAAACTTACTCTGTTTTCCCGGACACACAGAATGTCGGCGATGTCGTTGTCCAGCCGTATAACAGCCTTCTCTCCATGAGAAGACTAACACAGAATGCGGATTCAGTGGTATGTACATCTGGAACGACGACGCGCAGGCACTAGCTGCTAACAATCTATCCAGGTCGTTCTCGATAATGGTGCTCTTTCAAGGATAGCGGCAGACACTCTGCATGTTCAAGAACCTTCCTTTCAGCAAACAAACCAACTGGTCAGTCTCCCTTATCTTCCAATGGAAATCCTTTCCAATAACCAGGCCTAGGTTTCTACCGTGATGTCAGCCTCCACCACCACCCTCCGCTACCCAGGTTACATGCACAATGATCTCGTCTCCCTCGTTGCTTCTCTGATCCCCGTCCCCCGATGCCACTTCCTCATGACATCCTACACGCCCTTCACCGGCGAAAGCTTATCGCAAGCCAAGACCGTCCGCAAAACCACGGTCCTCGATGTCATGCGTCGTCTCCTGCAGCCGAAGAACCGCATGGTCTCGACCAACCCATCCAAGACCAGCTGCTACATCAGCATCCTCAATATCATCCAGGGGGAAGCTGACCCGACCGACGTGCATAAATCCCTGCTGCGCATTCGAGAACGGCGATTGGCGACGTTCATCCCCTGGGGCCCAGCCTCCATCCAGGTCGCACTGACACGCAAGTCGCCCTACACCCAGACGCCTTCGTCTCCCCGGGTGTCGGGCCTCATGCTGGCAAACCACACAGGCATCGCCACGCTGTTCAAGCGCATCACGGCGCAGTATGATCGACTGCGGAAGCGCAATGCGTTCTTGGAGCAGTATAAGCGGGAAGAGCCATTCCGGGACGGCCTGGGCGAGTTTGACGAAGCAAGGAGTGTCGTGGCGGAGTTGATCAGGGAGTATGAGGATGCAGAGGGCGAAGCATATTTGAGTGGAGAAGGGATGGGTATCCAGGATGGTGGAGAGACGGGAGGGGGCGGTAAAGAGGCCTGAGAGGCGGATGGTGGATGGTTCTTGGGTTGGCTTGCATGGCGTCAATGGGAGAAAGAAGGGGATAGCGATCATGTCCGGCATCAATGAATTATGGTGAATGCACGACGAGGGGATCGCTTGCGGTCTCGACTCGCAATGAATGCAATTCTTTCGTGCATCTGTGTCTAATACTCCTTGTTGGATTACTCATTTGGATACACTTTGATCCCACATGGACGACTTCAAGTCTTGATCTTGGGTAGGCTGTTGCTATCTCACTTGCAGGATTCGAGAGTGGCCTGACGAACTGTGCCCCGGACTCACTTTGCTTTGGAACTGGGTTGTTTGGCCATTCCACTTCCTACTGCATGTTCATAGGATACCGTAAGCAAAGGCCCGAGCGGGCAAGCCCTGGCAGTGGTCATGCAGGAGAAATATACTTCCCAATCGGCGCAGCTTTCCGTATTCGAAACTGCGTCATGGACAGGCATGGGCCTCGACGTCAATGACCCCGGAATTGTGAAGGTCACCTTACATAAAGAAGGTTCACCGACGCAGCGACTAGAAAACTTTTCCGAGCAGCAGGGGCCGCCGCTTGCAATCGTAGTCTGGAACGATTTATCAATATTACCGAGGGTTCGTATCTGCATCTTCCGGTCAAAAAACTTGATGTTCATCATACCCATCTGCACATAATCAGGTGAGATGTATTGGCCCAGATCTCTATATGTGCAATGGGACTGAACTCATTTTCGTGTGGATGATCCTGAGAAGCACGCAGAGCAGACCTTCGGCCTGCCCCCGAAGTCGGCGCAGAAGAAAGCAGAATAATTACGTCCAATTTGGGGAGACTCCGAGACAGCAGGTGCGTGATCAAGGAGTCATGGTGTGGCAGGGTTTATTGGGGCCATGACGAAAAGTCTTACTGGATGGCAATGAATTTTCTGAATAATCGTCGCTCCCTATCTTGGCCCTACCGTAGGTACATCAGGGGAAACGCACGATAAATCAAGAATCCAAATCCACTGCAAAAAAAAAAAGAAAAGTTACCTTTGACGTGGAAAGCATGAGATTTCTAGGGTGTTGAGGATTTTCTTTAATCTGTTTCTAGTGTTCAAGAAATCCTGAGACCCATGGGAAACGTTCCTTAATAGGGGCATATTTCCCGACACGGATTTCTTTTCAGATGACAACTCACACCCTCGCAACTAGTATACGCATTCGACTTTACACAATCGATAAGAAGCCTTTAAACTAAGACAAAATATTTTCTGAGGTATCCGAGGATCCGCTCGCACTATAATCAGACAAGGTGTTGAACCCCACACTCGATAGAACTGCCGGCGGAGGGGCACCATCATCGTCATTCGCGCCCAAATATTTTTTCCATCAAGTCAGACTTCTTCTCTTGACTACTTTTTCGTCTCCTGTCTTGTTCCAGATACCCGTGATTTGCCTAGTTTGACTTGAATTCTGAATCAGGCATCTGAATTTTGTAATACCAAGCTTCTGACCATGTCTACCGTTGGAAAAGTACCTGATCTGCCCCACCATTTATATTTACGTCACTTACTAACGATAAATCTACGCGACAGCCCATTACTTGCAAGGTCAGCACGAATCGCGACTTTAATTATGCGCGGTGGTTGATCGCTTAACTAGGCTGCCGTCGCCTGGGAGGCCGGCAAGGACCTCACCGTCGAAGATATCGAGGTCGCCCCGCCAAAAGCTCATGAGGTCCGGATACAGATCTATTATACGGGTGTCTGCCACACAGGTACGAACGGCCAAGTGAATAAAACGGGGACATAAAAGGAAGACACTAAAGCTCGTCGCCAGATGCCTACACTCTCTCAGGCAAGGACCCGGAAGGCGCATTTCCTATTGTTCTCGGACACGAGGGCGCAGGTATTGTCGAATCCATCGGAGAGGACGTTGATTCCGTGAAACCCGGCGACCATGTCGTAGCGCTCTAGTATGACTTTCTCTGTTCTTCCAGTCGCTGGTATCTCGTCAGACTCCTGACTACCGGAAACCAAACCTTCGCCTTTACTCACATGAAATTTTTCCTCAACTAACCCGATCAAATCCAGCACCCCCGAATGCCGCACTTGTAAATTCTGCACCTCGGGCAAGACCAACCTCTGCGGCAAGATCCGCGCGACCCAAGGCAAAGGCGTCATGCCGGACGGCACCACGCGCTTCACCTGCAAGGGCAAGTCGCTGCTGCACTTCATGGGCACCTCGACCTTCTCCCAGTACACGGTCGTGGCCGACATCTCGGTCGTGCCCGTGACGGACAAGGCGCCCATGGACCGCAGCTGCCTGCTCGGGTGCGGCATCACGACGGGCTACGGCGCCGCCGTCATCACGGCGGGCAAGGGCGGCGTCGAGAAGGGGAGCAACGTCGCGGTCTTCGGTGCCGGCTGCGTCGGGCTCAGCGTCATCCAGGGGTGTGTCAAGAATGGGTCGTCGAAGATTATCGTGGTCGATGTGAATGATAAGAAGGAAGAGTGGGGGAGGAAGTTTGGCGCTACGGATTTTGTGAACCCGACGAAGTTGAAGGAGGGTGAGACGATCCAGCAGAGACTGATTGAGATGACGGATGGTGGGTGCGATTATACGTTTGATTGCACGGGTAATGTGCATGTGATGCGGAGCGCGTTGGAGGCGTGCCATAAGGGATGGGGTGAGAGCGTCATTATTGGGGTTGCGGCAGCAGGGCAAGAGATTAGCACGAGACGTAAGTATTCCCGTCTTTCTGTTCTTGATGCCCTCCCCTTTTCCTTTATAAGACGTGCATTGGATTCATACGGCGGGGTTGACTCGTATTTTCAAATATAGCATTCCAGCTTGTCACCGGCCGTGTCTGGAAGGGCTGCGCATTTGGCGGTGTTAAGGGCCGAACTCAGATGGGTGGCTTGATCGATGACTACCTGACTGGCAAGCTCAAAGTCGATGAGTTTATCACTCACCGGCAGTCGCTTGGCAAGATCAACCAAGCCTTCTCAGACATGAAAGCTGGTGACTGTATCCGCTGCGTCGTTACAATGAAGGAGTAGGAGATCCTCGGCTGATTGTGTGTGAACCTGGTTACTGAATTGAAAAAGAAGCGGGATGTTGAATGCGGCGGCGCTGAAATAGGTTCGCGGAGGGTTGCGATTGTGGAGGCTGAATTGCTTTTGGTTTTGTTGCTTCATATAGGGGCTACTACATACCTCCAAAATGCAAACAGAGTGGTTTTACTCATCTCCATTGTCTGAAGTAGCGAATGCATCGCTGAAAAGTGTTCATGCTAATGGAAGTCATACCGTGGAGTCCAACACATCACTGCGCTGTTCAATCAGTCATGCGTGGCCACTTGACTTCCTGATAAATGTGTTTATTTGGCCCAGCTTTTGTGATGCACTAGGTCCCTGCCGTATTGTTGTTGATTGATCAATAGCATCTCAGAGCACGGACCACGCCGTCCCAAAACAATAACAAACCTGGGAGATAATCCTCCAACGATATCTCTGTCTCCTTATCTCGAGGCTTCTGGCCTGGCCCGTTTCGATATGTCTTATCATTCCACACAGCTGGGAGGTCGACGTACGTTCATAAACTCCTCAAATCCCAAAATGTCCCTTTAACTTCGCTCCAAGCCTTCAATCACAAGCAGAGTAGCGATGCCGAGACCGAGTATGATCGACTCCGGGACCTTGCGCGTCAAGAGCATGGGAAACAGCAATCATGTGCCTCCAAGGTGCGTATCCAGCCCCGGATCCGGAACCGCCACGAGTGCCAATCGGTAGATGTAGTCTCGTCAAGCATACGAGCGCGGCGATGGTGCGGCAGCGCACCAATTGTCAGAGGAGGGCAAGCGTCATGCCCAAATGATGGACCAATACAACAAGCAGGCCTCTGAGTTCATCTTCAGAGAGAACAATGCTGAGGGCCGAGTCGCGGGTGACACGATCGACCTCCATGGGCAATTCGTGGAAGAGGCCGAGCAGATACTTGAACAGAGGATACGATACGCGCAATCGACTGGGCAGACGCATCTCCACGTGTACGCTACGAGTATCTCTGAAGTTGTAACTAATGGACTGAGATTGTGAAGCATCGTCGGAAAGGGCAATCACTCGCCGGACCACATCCAGAAGATCAAGCCACGCGTCGAACAGATATGTCGCGAACTTGGTCTTTCGGAGCACACTGAGCACAACGAAGGTCGCATCTACATTGACCTCACCGGAGGACAGGCTCAAATGCCACCGGATACTGGTTATCATCCCCAATATGGTGGGCAACAACAGTACTACGACCAATACGGTAGCGGCGGCTACCCGGGACAGCAACAGCAGAATTACGGCGGTGGACAGCAAAATCAGAACGATGAGATCGAAGAAGCTGTGAAGAAGAATCTATCGAAAATACTCCGAGCTTTGAAGAGTTGTTGTGTTGTGATGTGAAGCAAAGATCTTTTCTGCATATGTTGTAAAATACACGAGAGGTTTGGTTTGATACCCAGTTCTGGTATAAACATCATGCAGCATCTTGGGCCTGCATAGCCGCGAAGAGTTACAGCATCCTCTCTGTTGAATATCAAGAGACAAAGTGTTCTTATGCCGTTGTGTCGCACTTCATGTCAGATCCCATATGGTCTTTTTGATGATGACTGATGAACAGGGAAACAGATCGACCTCATGTCCTAAACTGTGGCATGTTCGAGGGCATTGTCCGCCCCTTTGGCACAGCAGATTTGAAGGTCGATCCGACAATGGTTCTGTTTGAATCTTCACTTGATCGCTGGGTCTCTATAGCGTCCGCCCTTTTCCTCACCATAGTAACCTGCTTTCCACCATTCTCCTTCCCATTCTTATTGTCGTTATTGTTGACGGTACTTTTCTTCTCATTTTCCTTTTTTGGTACAGGACTACTGGCGCCGCCACTTCTGCCAGTCCTGCCAAATTGCCCCTTCGATATGAGGCTCCGCAGTCTGAACTTGCTCGGTAAATAACGTTCGTCTGGGACGCGAGGAACGTTTTCATCTACCCAAATGATCTCTTTAGCGCCGCGAATCCTGGTTAACTCTTCAGGCAATGGCCTACCTTTACGAAGCGATGGGATAGGCTGGCTAGGCCCGTTGGTTTCTAGAAGTGTCGGGCTGACTGAGCGCTTAGGTGCCTGGTCCAAGAACGCGTAGTCCGCAGGGTTGGTGCGACGCAGCTGTACGCCTTCAGGAACCTTTCTCTCCTGCAGCGTCTGGTTCAGACTTGGCAAAGCTTCCTGGGTGGTGATGGCACGACCGACGCCGGCGCAAGCTCCTTCCTTCAACCAGTGGGAATATTCGTCAATGTCGCCATTGTCATATTCGCAGTCGATGTTAGAGCCTTCAGTGCTCTTCTTGGTTTCTGGGATGCCAGGGCCTTTGGTTGGTGATGCCTCGAGGACTGCCGAATACACCGGACCCCCTGGAACCTGCCGTTTCCCTGCCATATTCTGGTTTATACAACCGTATTGCTCCTCCGCAACCGCCGTGTAATAATCCATCTCGTCAAGCTTTTCTTCTACCTCTTCTACAGTGTCATTTTTCTTCATGTAACCCTTTCCTGGCTCTTTCAACATTTCTCGAGTCGCGCTTTCATTTCTCCTATTCAGCTGACTCCCCTGCTTACTCTTGTCAGCTGCCTCCATCAAATTTCCCATCACACCTCCATCCTCTTCCTCGCTCACTAAACTCTCTTCGACAGTTGCCTTTCCATTCTCTTCAGCCGTCTTCTGAGCCGTCTTATTCCTGTCAAGCTGCTCCAGAACAGAACACGATTGGCATGCAGGAGCTCCCTCATGGCCTTTCTCACCCAAACCGATCATCTTTCGCAACTGCAATAACTCAACTACACATTCTGTCAGCGCGCGCTCCAGAACCAATTCCTGCGCCAACACCTCCGCCTCACGCAACTTCGACTTTTGCAGCAACTGGTGCATCTCCTGCCAGTGCTTCTCGGTGCCCACGGCCGGAGTTCCAGGCGGCGGCGTGGCAATGAAGTTCCGTATTTGGTCAATGGTAGCCGCAAACCGGCCTTCCTTCTCCGCAAGCTCCTTGGCGTGTTGACGGAGCGTTGCGATCAAGCCTTGCGAATGCGTTGCCGGTACCTCTGCGTTTGCTTTTGACTTTCCCGGAAGTGAGAAGTCGGACTTGGTAGGATTCTCCAGGAGGGTCGAGGCGAGCGAGATGATGGAGTCTCGGTCATGGCCAGTGGTCCTGGTCCCGCCATTTTCGACGTCGCCGTCTAGCATGAATGCGACGCCGCTGTCTTCGTGCCTGGGCGGTAGCTTTGGTACCGTGGGACCCAGCTTTGGCGTCGAAGCCGCGTCATCTGCGCTATCCTCGTCTTCATCCATGATACGAAGTGCGGCGATGATGTGGAGGAGCGAGCTATTGCTACCATCTCTTGGCTTATCTGTGCTTTCGGTCGACTTTGAAGTCTTCTCCGCGTCGGTTTCGTCGTTCCATGAGGTCTCAGTTGCACTTCGGGTATGAGACTGGCTTCGGAATACTGAGGAACCTTGGTCAATCAGCATTTTCGCTGGCAAAAGCTTGGAAGTTGTCGCTGATCGGTGTGGACTCTTGGGCGGGATAGCTGGCTTTGAGATTTTTGACGAAGGCGACTGCGGGAGGAACAATTCTTCCTTGTCCATACTCTCGTCCTTCCACATACCCTGCTTCTGCGGCGGAACTCTGGGTGCGACGTCATTATAAGCGACTTGCTTCTCCATTTGGATGCGACGCCCTGCCTCTGAGACTGCTTGACCTGGTAAATACACAAATGCATTCGTGGCGTTGAGCCCGAACATGTTTGTACCTCCTGTGGGCATCTGTGCTAAATTCCTCGGTGGAACTGGAGGAAGGAGTGGTGATGGTGGTCGATCCGGATAAGGCGTGGCTGCAGCAGCAGAAGTCGCCTTTTCAATTTCAGTGGCAGTATTCTTGTATCCGTACGATGGTGCTCTTAAATGAAGACCTGGACTCGGGATCGGGGTGTCAATACCAAACTGGCGCGAGAGCTGTCGAACATGAGAGCGATGATGAGAAAAGTTTGTTGTAATGGGTGAATAAGGGGAGGAAGCCGAAGCTGAGCTGTCCATGTGCTGGTGCCCATGGTGCGCTTTATGCGCGCGCGTCATGCTGGGCGATGGGGGCGACGGAACTTGCAAGTCAAGTGAATTTAGGGTGGTTGCAGTCGTGCATGTGCTAGCCGTGGGTGGCGGACTGTCGTTGAAGCTGAAGCTATCACGCCCACTTGCGAGGATACCAGAGGAAGCAGTAAAGTCACTGGCGCTACTGAAACTTGGTCGGCCTTGGAAGACGTCGTCCGCAGACGGGCTAGCTGGAGTAAAGCGAGAGACGCTCCTGTTACTGCTGCTACTACCGCCGTTGTCGTCCTTGGTCTCCGAACCGTCTCGAGCTTTCTCTGAGGCGCCTCGGAATTTGAACCTGGCATGGAATGGAGTAAACGGTGGGGTGTTCAACTGGGATGAAGTAGGCGGAAGCGGGAAGTTTGAAAATGAGATCACGGATTCGCGACTGGCATGTGAGCTAAATTCACTGGGTTGTAGGACGGAGCTGCTGGAAGGGTCTTTTCGGCTTGCCATTTTAATGCGGTGTCCCTTACAACGAGCGGACAGTGAATTCGGTACGGGAGATAAGGTGGTGAATGGAGTGAAGAGCAGACGAGACTTGATTTTGGAAAAAGTGGTAAGGTTGGACAACCGGATGGAGATCGAGGACTAAGAGAAGGGCAAGACCTTGAAAAGCAAGCGAGGAAGTGGTGGTCTGGTAAGAAGGTGAATGACGGTAAAGCTTTTATATCCTACACTGCGGTCTCCAGATGTGGTGCTGCCATCTGCTGGGTGGCTGGAAGCACAGCAACGCTCGCCGAAATTCTTTTATTTTTGGGGCATCTGTGTGTGGATCTCCTAAGAATTGCGGTCGACACAGTCTAAAAGAGTACGTTTTCCTCGACCACCTCACCCTACCACCAGCCTCTCCAAAGGTCCAGCTCGAATTCTAGAACTACGAAATGGCTGAAGTGTCCCTGGCAATCACTGAACGTCACCACGAACACAGAAGACGAAAGTCATTCAGGCTTCTCCCAACCTCGGAACTGAAATCAATCTAGTGGCCATTATCATTGGAGTTTTTACAGTTAGATCGTCCGTCTACGGAATTGGCCCTGGCAGTTATTGAAAGACGTAGGTAAACAAAGATGCGTATGTTCGTTTATTGCTTTTCTCCAAAAGCAATGCTTTCTAAGTTAAAATACTAGAGAAGATACTTCCTTAAACTTCCAAAAGGAGCACACCATACCAGCCATCGATTACCATGAGCTTCCCCGCAAACTGTGATGGAAGAGTACGTGGTAAACCTTCTCCGGCCCCAGGAGAGCTAAGTGAGAGAACATGGGCAAAAAAAGCGCGCTCTCTCACACCACGAGAAGGCTGGGAAGCTGGAAATCCAACAACAGAAAAAGACCCTCACAACTTCGCAGCGAGGTCCTCGATAACGCCATATGTATCTTCTACGCATAGAACAAGATCCTGCTCCTCCTGCTGCTCCACTTTCCTCGCCTTCGCCACTTTTTTTCCCCGCCACGGTTTTTGTTCGCATTCTTCGATGGCTTCTCACCCTCACCCTGACCCTTACCACCGCACTCCAGGCCCGAACTTTACCGCTCGCACCTCCGAATTTACGCCGTCGATCGCATCACGACGTGGACTGAGCCTCGCAGCATCGTATCCGTGTTCGGCCGCGCGTTGGAGCTTGCTGCGGCCGGTGACACCCCCGGTGATGATCGGATCGTGGTGTGGAGTCGACGTAAAGGCATTGCTCTTGGGGGCTAGATATATGTATCCATAACCCCAGGCGCTGGAGAAGGAAGCCTTGCGGAGTACTTAGTGCGTCCCTGTCGGTGGGTATGGTTTTTCTGGCCGGTAGCACGTTTGCGGTCGGCCTTATAGAGTAGCTTGTCTCCTTAGGTTGGTTTTCTTTAATTGATAGCTTGGGTTTGATGATCTACGTCCCCCGAGGAGGTTCTAGTAGCGCGGTGTATAGTTTTCTTGCGGTTGCGTAGTTTGGTTCTGGGACTGGCGATGGTACCGTGTTTGCAGGGCATAGGGAATGGATTGTGGATGTTTGGCTAGGAAATAACATAAAGTGTGACAGCGCTCAAAAACCCGAGGTCTACGGAATGGTGCTCATTCGAATGCGATGTGTGTTCCATGGTCGGGCGCGTTAACAGAACACCTCACCTCGATATGTCTCATCTGGTGTGACAAGATAAAGGTACAGCGGGACAAAGCTGACGAAGGCACTACACAGATACACAAGATTTAGTAGTGGATTTGAAGGCAGGACAAAAGTCCACTCGGACAAAAGTCTTCGCAGACAAAGCTGGCGAATTGTTGGATTTAAGTAAACCTGGTATGCGTGACAGCTAAAACCTTCAAGCGATAAATTCGGACAAAAAAAAGAAACATCTTGTGCGAACGAACAACCAGCCGCGAAATGCAATTTGCTATAGGACTTGCCCCGTGCTTGGTCGAAGGTTCAAAACACTCGTTTCTGCGGAGCTCAGAGTACAAAAGTGTTCTACGTTACCTTGCACTAACTCGTCTCAACTCTTCCCAAAGCCTGACCATCAGTGTGTGGGCCAAGCAATTGAACTGTCCCACCAATGACAGTTTTGACATTCCTAGAAAATTTAAACTTTGATGCTTCAGACGCGTGAATGAAGAAAGATGATTCAGGTTCTTTCAGGAATAAGACGGCTCGGAAGCAGGAATATGAGAGCCAATGGATGTTGTATTGTTGTAGAGTAAATCCCGGGTAACAGACTGTAGGTTGGTCTGAGTCGCTAGCTTGTAATTTCCAGCCGTGCCCCCTTTACATCTGCAGCGACAAAATAGCCAAGAAGCTTGTGGCGACTAGCGGCGATACCCATGACAGCCTAGAACGCAGCGATCTTCTGGATTGTCGGTTCGGCTTATGGAAACCGCCCCTTTCCGAGCTATAGTATGCGTATTATTGCTATAGAGCTCTAAATCGAGCGATAGCCATTTTTCAGGGGGCAAATAATCGATCAACAGTGATGGGAGCAACAATCTTGATTGCCGAGAGACCCACGGACCAAGGGCTGTATTGGATGGCTGGATAAAAACGTACGACTTTCACGTGCATCAGAGACGGGCCTATCAATGGAGTCGTCGCCGATGGACCGTTAGCAATCCTTTGAGAAAGTTTACGAGACAGCTAAGACACAAGTCATGATGGATCATAGATAATCATGCTAAAGGCAACCATGACAAGGAAATGTTCATATACGCGAATCAATGATAGTCAGGGGTCCTCATCCCTCGTAGTGAAATCCGTTGGAGAGTTAATATGACTGCTGTCGTTATCCAAAGCCTTGACGGGGTCTTGAGGTTTGATTGTATGGCAGTCTCGTAGTTGAGGTACATGTTCATGAAGGCCTTCACTCGGTGTAGCTTTGCTGCGTAAGCGGCCTCCTGGCGTTTCATAGTTCTGTGACTACGCGGTGGATGCGACGCGGAAACCCGGTCGTGAGGCGGATATAGGCATCCAGTGGTCCTTGCCAGATCCGGCGGCCTCTCATCTTGCGTCGGAGAACAACATGGGACACGAGTATTGCGCCAGATTCAGGCATCTTGTACTCCGTACCCTCTGATGAGAAAGGCTATTCGCCAAGATCAGCAGCTTGAAGTAGTCCCTTGTAAAGAAAAGAGATTCGGCTTGAGTAAATTTAGTCTCAGCAATGACAATACCTCTTGCATGTGGACTTCTAGACCAGCTCGCCATTCGCTCCGGGCGATGGGACTTGAATAGGAGATATGATAGCTGTCAGATAGATCCTTGGTCCAATTTCACCGATAGACGACTGCTGGTGGTTTGCTGCGTCTTGACGAGGAACTCAGGATGTTGTGGATACGCAGCATACATGGTAGAGGACGGGATAGAGGGTTTCGCTTCCATACCTCATTAGGGTTTCCGTGCTTAGGATTTCCCGTAACGCGCCGACACGAGGAGCGGGTGACCAGTCACTCTTAGGGTGCTTAGCTTGACCGTTTTTTCCCCTTGACTCTCCACACACTTTTCCCTGGCAAGCGGCGCTATGTTAAGTTTAGCTCAGCTGCAAATAGAACATTAGGGGAACAATGACGTCGCAATTGGCCAGTATTAGCAGGGGATGGTGCAGCTCTCTCAATTAGGTTACGTTACCCTTCCGAATTGGGATATTCCTGGTCCTGCAGATTTAAGCCATGGACGGGACTCCTTGTCGACCATCACCACGCGCTTGCAGATAAGATTTCGGACAACGACCTTTTGGCAGCGGCCCCTCGGCAACGATCGTTGGCGTATTGCCTATATCCACTACGATGAGGGATATGCATCTTTGCTGAGCCGCCCGGTCTTGAGCTTCAAGTGGGTTCGATTCACTCATAATTCCTTGCTGGCAAGGCACTTATGGAAAAGCTACGCACGCCCTGGTGCCCTTTTTCACCGGGGCTCATGCCTAATAAGGCGCAAGACTGAGATACCCCAGGGCTGCGTACCTAGTGTCGTCGATCAGGGACGACTTTGCTCCCGGCTAAATACTTACGGAAACTTTTCTACCTCTGTACGTAGTCAAAGTTTTTGTTCCCGACGTTGTGACATAGTGTTAAATGTCACTTGGGCATACGAAACGAGTTCTGGGTTGGTATAGCAGCTGGAGGCCGAGAACATTCTCGATGTAACCAAGTTCCAGACGGCTAAAAGGGTGCTGCAGCCCTAATACCAGTCAGCTTCTAAGACGAGGGCATGACATTGGTGATTTAGACCTATCTTACACAACGATCGTGCCAAGAGAGATCAATTGCAGTCTGTCACTGCATTTGAACCCCACCTGCGTTGCTGCACTCCACAGTGTCGGTGTGGTATTATGCTTCTGTGACCCTGCCACAAGAATCATGCTCTCCTTCCGAATTTTCTGGGCCACCTTAAGGTTTCTCGGCCACATGCTGGTGCCGATGCATCGATGCCTTACGTGTCCATCGTATAAGCCACTGAGGACGTGCGTGAAACATGACTTTGCTGGACAAGCAGAAGATGTCGTGAAACGTTATAGGGTCACGTGGTGATCCCTGACGCTTCCAGTCCCCTGGATCCTTGTCCCAAACGGGCAGTCAAAGCCGGCCAGGATCAGCTTTTTGACAACCCATTAGGGTTTTCGCAACAGGTCGGCCGAAGACAAGGGTGAAAGCATGGAGTTTCCTTGAGAATTACATAGGTGAGACTGGCCGTGCCGTGGCAATGTCGTGAAACCGCGTAACTGATTGGAGCACGCTTTATTATTCTTTTTGTACCAGCCGTGCGCCTTCAGTCATCTAAGCGTATCACTATGACACGTTCCTTCAATGCTTTCCCGTTCGGCGGAAAGGCTTGATTGGTATTTATTTGAGGTGCCATGATCGTGATCCCGGCTTATCGCGTGGCTTGACGAAGAAGGCCGTTGGCCCGTCGCCTCCTCCTGGCAGCGTGGGTAGAAGTACTGCCACTAGACCTATAGTAACTAGTGGCGAAATTCGGTATGCTCGTCATTCTCATAGCGCTGAGCAAGATCTAGCGTGAACAGCATTCTCCCACTTTTGCCTCGAAGCCAGAACCGAGTCTACAGTATCGCTTCAAAGACTCAAATCGACCGTAGTCGCAGCACATGCACGGAAAGGAACATCTGGGCAACCGTGGACAGATCAGAGATCGGGGCGGTAACGGCTATGCCTATCCAGTCGGTGACAGCGGCTGGCAGCAGAATTCTGGCCGCAGCCCTGGGTCCGGCAATGGACCCGCCGTTGTGTCCCTAACGTTGGCAGTTGGCACAAATCTTGCGAAGCCCAAACGAAGGTAGACAGTCTTGAAAAAATGGAGCCGATCTTGGATACTGCAGATTGCCTGGTCGTTTTGTGGGTCGGGGCAGACAGCGCCACGGTACGGAGGACTGACAAAAGTAAAGCGCCCCGTAGCGGCCCAATAGGGAGCCATCTGGCATCCAGAGTGGCGTGACTTGGGGCAACATAGCAAAGGTTGGCTGAAAGTCGGCACCCGGCGATCTCTCCAGACATTAAGGTTGCCTTTGCATCATCTTAGACGACGCTCGGCCAATGGTGAAGAAGGATTAAACTAAGCTAGCGGTCGGCAGAGCAAGTCGGACGCGCGCAAAACGGTTTCTAGAGCAGTCACGAGGAGAATTTGGCAGCGGAAATAGACGCTCGGAGATCTGCTCTAACCCATTCGAGCCAGACCGGCGGTTCCGGATCTGGGAAAACTCAGCCAACCGAGATTTGCAAATTGTGGACGCGGTTCGTTCGCTCGTGGAACGGACGATCTTGGTACCCAACCGCGCCAGCAGCAGCCACCGCCAATCATACCTCAATCCAACGCGCATCCCCATCTGGCGCTGCTGAAAAGGACACGGGCGTGCTCTTCTGGGCCGAGAATAGCAATCGCGATCAGGGGCTGCATGTCAGCGTGCGTGGAGCGCTGGGCAGAAGGCTCAGGGCTTCAGGGCTCTCAGGGCTCTCGGGGCTCTCAGGTCAGGGCTTCGCGGCTTCAGGCCCGTGAGGGCTCAGGGCTCAGGGCCCGGGGGCGTCAGGGCGGACGAGCTGGCGCGGGAACACGGCCAAAAAGCAACGCGTCCGGGCTAGCGGACGGTGTCTTCCGCCGCCAGCAACCGCCACCAATTGGCTCGATCGAGATGCGGTTCTCGATTATCTGATACCCGCGATGGGATGGATGTCAGGCCGGCAGCAAATGGGGTCGTCGCATGCCCCCCGCGTACGTGAGCACCGAGTACACGAAGAGGCAACGAGCGCAGTGTCGCCGTTCCAACGACGGGAGACGCGGTGGGCCGCTGGTGAGAGCGCGACCCAGCCGGCCGGCAATTGCAGCCGCCCTGGGACGCAGAGGGCAAGAAGGGCAAGAATGGACAGCGACCCCCGTCGGGGGCTGCCTAGACGGGCGAGACGGCGAGAGGCGGCACATCAATGATCATGGCATGATGGTGTGAGCCCTGACTCTGAGCCCCCCCCAAACCCTGCCTCCCCTGCACGCCCATGCATACGTGCGGGTCATCTCCGATCACCACGCAGTCAATCTCGTCGGCCCTTGAAGCCCTTGAGCGCCTTCCCCCTCTTGCAGCCCGCGCGACGCACGACTTCGAACGAGCCCGCTGGCTTATCCGGCCAGTGATCGCCTCGCCTATTGCTGCTCTTCCTTTCCCTGATTCTCTCTTTGCCCTCTGCTTTTGCCATCTTATCTCCCGTAAAAACAAGCCCGCCCCCGCCAAGCTCCTTTTCCTGCGCTGGCATAGCCTACTCCCCGTACATACAATTCCATGCGAGTCGAGTCGAGCCCCAAAACCACACTCCACTGTCCGTGGCAATTGGTCTTCAAATGCCCCATTCAATCTCGACTTCGAAACTCCGATGATTATATCGAATGATCCGCTCCCCGTATATTTACCGCCACCTTAGTCATCTACATCTCGTCTTGTCCGAATCTACAGCGTGGCAGTTGCTTTGCTGACATCATTGGAGTACTTTGAATCGTGGACTTCTTCCGGAGGGCTGTGAAAAGGAGGAATTCAAAAAGAGAATTGAACAGTCGGTGTTTCTTATTTGGAGGCAAAAATTCGTGAATTCTTGCGTTGGTTGTGGAGATAGCTGCGTTCGCAAATCGGGAAGCTACAGATCCGCTGGGCCACGACAGAAGTCTGGATTGGATAAAAGTGAGCGTGCGCGAGTTCTGAGCTGGAGATTTTCTTTCCTATCCGTGCAGGTGATGGAAGTGTTGGATGCTGGCACCAAGCGAAGGTTTGTGTTTGTTCCGTTCTCCCCACTATTCGGGTCGGCTTCGATATCAACGGCTCGGTTTAACTCAGTTGACCATCGCAGCGCTGCATTACCTCCCATCAATCGTCGAGAGATTGACAGAAACCAGCCTGAGGAGACGGACTATCAAGAACAGCGTCCGGTTATGGCATCCGTAAACGTCATGTCGACGGCGGCGGTGCCTACGCCTTCATACCCATACTCCTGTCCGCCGCCACCATACAGTCAACCCTCTTCCGCATCGACCAGCTCCGCACCAGGTTTACCGGGTATCAAATCTCCGCCGACGTCCCGTTGGAGCCCAAAAGATGAACAAGAGCAAAAACCCATTCCTCGACAATCACTTCCCTCTATTCACGAGGCTCTTGGGAGTGACCAGCATTTGCAATACTCTGGTCCTCCACCACCAGCTCCTACTTCAGCACCTCAATCATATCAATCACAGCCCCTGCCGTCCCCCTCGGAGCACGCTCGAAGACCTCATACATCGGAACCAAGCCATCAGCAAGCTCAATATCCACAGCACACCCCACGTAGTCCAGCCGTAGACCGACCACTTTCTGTGACTGGAACCCAGCACAGCGGTCCTGCAGAAGTCCAAAGGTCGTCCTACTCAAGTCAGCCAAATTCAAAACTACCGACTTTACATCCTTTGCAAACATCGCGCTCTCCACAAATGCCGTCTGCACCACCACCGCAAAGTAACTCTTATACGTCTTATCCGCAAAATTCATCTCCAGCATACGCTTCAGGACCACCTCCTACTCCACCATCGTCGCACCAGGCACACTTTCCCTATGGATACGCTCGCCCGCCCCAATACGGATATTCGACCGCCACCCCTACATCTGCATATCCACCACACCAGAACTCGGCCTATCCAGTTTCTGACCGCTACCCGACGTCATGGAAAAATGACGGTTCTGACATATTGAATCGTGCCGAGGAAAGCAAGCGGGCTGGAAGCATCAGAGGTCCCGCATTTGGGGAATCGGTTAAGCGCCATCTGGAATTTTTTGACTTTGAGGCCTCTCTCAATGAAGTACGTCAATGTCTTTTCTTTTGATGTCAAGCTCATCCATTCAAATCCATTCTTTGGACTTCTTCACTTTCGTTTGTCTGATAGGAAACACCATTCTAATTCGCAGAGCAGATCGCCGAAACTAGCGCCATCTTGCAGGACTTTGCTCGCACGTACCAAACGCGAGCTCATCAAACCCAGAGGAGCGGGCCAGTGCCTGGTTCGTTGCCAGATGTTCCATTAATCGAAGATATGCAGAGGCGTAGTACAAAATTCAATGAAGCCTTGGCTCGTATCAAAGATGTTGTCATTACGCAACAGACAGCGATGGCTCAGCAAGCTCAAGCTCGCCAATACAATGATGTGAACGAGTATGAGCACAGCGAGCAAAATGGTGTTGGCGATGACATGAAAGGTCAAGGTTTTGCAGGTGGGGACTCCAAGAAAAGGCGCGGCGTAAGTTGACTTTAGCACTACTTCCTCTGACAGCAATTGACGTATGTGTAGCGGGCTGCTCCGCCCGGGCGCTGTCACAGTTGTAATAGGGCAGAGACACCCGAATGGCGAAGAGGTCCGGATGGGGCTCGTACCCTATGTAACGCGTGTGGCTTACGTAGGTCTTGAGACTCAATCACTACTGATATGCTTCGCATCACTAATCAAAGATAGACTATGCTAAGTTGACGCGCAAAATGGGGACTAATAAAGCCAACGTGGGCAGTTCAAACCTCCGGCCCAAAGAACTAGGCCCTGGCTCTCCGGCTACATGACATTCATTATATCGCACCGTTTCCTATGTCACTAAAATTGCTCCACCTTCGCAAAGAAACTCAACTCGGGCGTTACCGTGGAAGAATGGCGTTTTCAAGGCGTAGCAGTGTAAAAAGCGGGGAGATCTCTTTTAGGAGATGTATACATAAGCACATCTTGCGAAGGCCAAAACTTCGACAGCAAAAGCAGCCTTGCGAGAGCATTGCAACATTCGGCATTCTACATTACTCATACGGCGTTTGGGCGGTTGGACTGTGGCTTACCGGGTACACTGGGGGCTTTCCATTCTCGGATAATTTCGATCGAGTTTCTTGCGAAGCTCGACCTTGCATCGGCATTTCCGCGGACGTTTGTTATTGCTTTGACTCTGAGCACTTACAGCGGGTATTAGCCTGGCGCCATCAACGACAGCGGTTATCTGCATAGGGATTTTACTTTCGGGGATTTACTTGTTGGCTTTTTTTTCGGCGCGGTGTCAGGGTCAAAGATACCCAATGGGACTTTTAGGTCTCCCCGCAACCTAATCATGGGCCGGGCATTCTATTTCATATGTCTTTACGAATAGCGTATCACCCCTGGGCTCGAAACATGCTGGGATGGTGCTCAAGAGGCGGGTGCTTTGTATGACATGGAGATGACTGCCTCATGATAGGCTGCTCTTGAGGAGAATACACACACTTTGTACGTAGCTAGGGGGGAGAGCCTGGGTGGCTTGAGGGTTGATAGCTTCGGATACCACTCCTTGAATGGTCTTGGACTTGTTCCTTTGCAGCCGCCCAAGTGAGCCGATGCACAGCACACGCAACACCATCTCGAAGCGGCACCATGGACAGCAACAGCAGCACAGGCAGACGAAAGCCAGTGTGGGTGCAAGCCCTGGCACGTCCAATGATCTGCAGCCTTGCCGCGATCGCCTTGTGTTACCGAGCTGTCAAAATCGAATGCGGGTAGCCGTTGCAGATGAATGCCGGCATTCCCTAGCTCAGCGTCACCTCTGGTGCTGCTCGCTTGCGCCTGGTGTTCTATCCCTAGAAATGGGCATCCGTCAGTTCCTGGCACCTGCATGCGTTGTCCAACCTGGGGAGGTAACACAAGAAGTTACCGGAGCAACGGGCTTGGGGGGAAGCCCCTTGACGCACGTGGAAGCCTGATGTGATTGGAGATGTACGACAGGCCTGGATAGCTGCAGCTGTCGCTTTTCGTGGCCTTTGCGGGAGGCGCTGCGGCCAGTCTCTGCAACCGATCGCGCCGACGTCGTTCGTATTCTGTCGTAAAGTTTGCAGGGCCGGGCGGGCTGTTCCGGACATTACCGGGTGAGGCTGCGCCCATGAGACTATATGTGATCCCGTTATGGTTCCGCTGTCAAACGGGGGACCCCATGGAGGGGCCGCAGTCGAGCAACAGCACACCCTGAGCAGCTGCCGTCTCAAAGTTTCGACTCGAATGAGGAGAAGGGTGCGAGTAAAATCGACCCCGCTGATGTCATTCCCGCAGAATGGCGGGGACGAGCCAGACGCACCCACGGAAATTGGCCGAAGCCCACCGCCAAACGACGTAATTGCCAAATCATTCGCGTCGCAACTTTTTCTCGCAACTGCGCATTTGTCATCTCGTGCGGAGCAAAATTATCCACGCCCAGAGATACTGATAGGTACCGCTGCGACGAAGCCATCGGAGCGGCAATCGAGCGGGAGTGACGCTGTGGAGGCGTCACCAACGTAGGTACGGAGTACGACACCCTATCGAAACAGTGGACGGTCCTCCGAGAGAGGATCACGCGCGACTACACTCAACATCAGACAATTTCGGCTACCCGCTTGAATTTGACAGCCGCTTATGCGACTTCCCCCCCTAACATCTCATCAACACGCGTGCGCAAACTTTCGTCGCTGTGTGCGCATCATTCGACGTTCATCCTTGTTGCTCATCACCTTTCCGCTATAATCCTGTTTCGTGCGGCATCTTGCAGCCCATCGGAAGAGGCCTTCGGAGCGGTCCAAGTGTGTGTCTTGGCCTGGACCATTGTTCGACTGTGGGCCAAGCCTAGTTTAGTCCAGGAGGCAAAGGTCGTGGCATGGGCCTGTTGTGAGACAACCTCCTCATCTTGTCTCCCCGAGATTAGGCAGCGGACAGTTGTCAACTAACGCTGTGAATCGTAGGGCAACGGGCACGCCACTTGAGTGGCCCGACGCGAAGAAGGTTGCCGACCACGTTCGAGACTGGGGGATCGAGGTGAGCGCCCTCCATCCAGCTCGTATTCGCTAGGACGCTGCGTTGCATGATCTACACAATCGCAGACCATGGTCTACAATGGATCGACAACCAGCTAATAGGAGAAGTAGCAACTCCTCTCAATATGGCGCCGAGCAAAGGGCAAGGAGCGAGACGCATTGCTATGGGGTGATGAGGTACTGTGAGCATGCCTGCTGCCGTTCTCTTGTTGCGCTAAATCATGTCCAAGGTAGAGTACTTGGTCGTATGCTACGACGATGAGAAACAACACGCCAAGCTCTCACTCCGGCAAGCTGATATTCTACAAGCGCTGGCTGAAGACGAGAAGCTTCTCGGCCAGGGCGGGGGAGTACCTGATCTCCAGCGAGGGCATGCCAAGTGAGTTTATCCATCGATTGGGACTGCAAGAAGCTTGGCTGATGACCACGCAGGACGGGAGACACCGCGCCAGTCTTCCATCCGGAGTTCGGCCGATTTATGCTTGAGGCCACCCCTGGTAAACCCTGGGGGATCGGGTTCAAGGATCTACTGAACGTGGAACCCAATATGAAATGGAGGTCCGTGAGTCGGAAGCTCTCTTGGGTCATAATACGACTAAACTCTGCGTTCTAGACGGGAGATTGCGAAAGAACATATGACACCGACCGAGTCTCCAGTCACACTGACCACCTTTCCTCGCTTAGGCTCTCCCGACGAGCCGATTGCTCCACACTACCCTACATCAGGCCCAAAGCTGCGTTCTCAGTTCGTACCGGATGAAATCGCCAATCCCCACATTCGCTTTCCTACTCTTGCAGCGAACATTCGGGCTCGAAGGGGGAGGAAAGTGCAGGTGAATGTGCCAGTTTTCCAAGACGAGAAAACCTTGTGGCCATGGTGGGACCCGACCGTCAAATATGATTTGCATAGATGGCCGGAAGATGAGGACGTGCGGAATGGGGCCGTCAAGGAAAATCATATCCACATGGATGCCATGGCGTTTGGGATGGGCAGTTGCTGCCTGCAGATTACCTTTCAAGCAAAGAATATTGAGGAGGGTCGGAAAATGTACGACCAGTTGAGCCCACTGGGGCCCATCCTGCTTGCTCTGACCGCTGCGACGCCAGTCTACAAGGGCTTCTTAGCAGACACGGACGTGCGGTGGAACCAGATCAGTCGAGCAGTTGATGACCGAACGCCAGAAGAGCTTGGGGAGCAGGTAGGCTACCTTTCGAGTGTTCCTCGTTTCTAGACGGATCTCTAATCTCGAATACAGCCTCTCAAACACGATCGCTGGCGAATACCCAAATCTCGCTATGCTTCGAACAGCACCTACATCGCTCAAGATACGCGATTACGGCCGGAGTACCTTGACCCTGATCTCATCGTTGACTCTGATCTCAAGCAACGTCTTGTTGATGGCGGCATGGATTCCTTACTTGCGACGCATTTTGCCCATCTCTTTATTCGTGACCCAATCGTCGTCTTTGCCGAGGATCTTCAGGAACTCAACTTGGATGCTGCAGATCATTTTGAGAATCTCCAAAGCACAAATTGGCAACATATGCGGTTCAAGCCGCCTCCTCCAGGAAGCGATACAGGGTGGCGGGTCGAATTTCGGCCGATGGAGATTCAACTCACCGACTTCGAAAATGCGGCGTTTGCTATTTTCATTGTGCTTGTAACCAGGGCGATACTGAGCTTTGATCTCAACTTTTATATCCCGATAGCGCGAGTCACCGAAAACATGGAAGTGGCGCATGCTAGGGACGCAGTGAACAAGGCCAAATTTTGGTTCAGGAAGAATCCCTTCCCCGAGAAGCAAATGAAAGGTATGGATGAAGCTGAATCGAGAGGACCAAGTCGACCGGCAAGCCCCAAAGGACCGATCGAAAATGAGTTTGCCCTCATGAGCATCGATGAAATTGTTAACGGGCAAACTTCTTCATCAAATGGCACTACGTCTTCTGATATCGGCCTACCGTCTGTTAAGGGATCCGACGAAGTATTCCCAGGCCTCATTCCACTTGTAGAATCCTATCTCGATAGTGTTAATGTTGATGTCGAAACCCGCTGTGAGCTCGCTCAATACCTGTCCCTCATCTCAAGACGGGCCTCGGGCGAGCTCTGGACGGCAGCGAAGTGGCTAAGAGGATTTGTAAGAAGCCATGAAGCGTACAAAGGGGACTCAGCGGTAAATGAAAAGATAACGTTTGATATAGTGAAGGCGGCAGAGAGGATGGCGAAAGAAGAAGGAAGAGATGGTTTTGGTAAGGAGATGCTTGGAAAACGATGAAGATGATTTTAGGCCTTTGCATAGGAGTACGATGAGGACATTCCGGTTTCTCGGCGATTTGTTTTAGAGGCATCTTGCATCGATCGCATCCTGCATGTCGTGCCACCGTGCATCGAAACATATTGATCTTAGATGATCGCTTTTCGGCATTTGAGCGACTCCTATCAAACACATCGACACCAATAGACGTTCCCATGGTATCAGCATGCATCACGACTTATTCGGTTTCGCCCCGCGAGATAACTTTTCAGTACGCATGTTGCTTTTCATGCAAAGGACCAAAACGGGCGGTCTTTTCGTCATCAGCCCACAGCCGCATACATAATCCATATCCAGGCTTCAGCTGAGCTGGAAGTTTGCTATTCCGGCGGGCCGTACCCGTGAGAACCCAGATGATCCTGTGCGTTCCGATCCCTCTGGATTCCTTTAATAGCGCTGACCCCGGCGGCCTGAAAATAAGCTTGTTGCACATAAGCTTTCGTTGGCTGTAGATCTGCAGCACTAATCTCCTTCGGAGCCTAGTAAGCGCCCATCCCCTCGATCAGGGATGGGCCTCACACACTTCGTCTCGTGCAAAGCCTCCGGTGCCTAACCTCAAACAACCCAAGTTTTGACGCTCATCCACCAATCTAGGAAGCGTCAAGACGCCCCGTTCTGACTTGGCAGCTTCGGAGAGCCGTGAAACCGAGAAGGTCGCAAGACCGCGTGGGAACTGCGACCAATTACCCACATCGCCGCCGAGTACGATTCAAATACAAAGGAGACTTGTCTCGCAACCACGATGGATACGTTTGAGAAGCTCATCCACGCGACCGGTGCCGACGACCTTCTTAAGAGCTTCGGCCTCGATGCGAATCCCAAGAACGCCATCTTCATCTTGATCAGTTTCGCCGTGTGCTTCACCGTTGCTCTCTTTGCTTCCAGCATTCTCTTTCCAGAGCCAGGCGAGTCTTCCTCTAAAGCTCCTCGCCAAGCCTCTGCTCCCACTGCTGCCTCTACTTCTTCTTCATCCGATTCCAAACCTGATAAATCGTCACAATGAGCATCAATAACAGAATGCCACACTCTTCAGACTCCGACTCCGCATCCTCCCATTCTGGCTCCAAAGAGTCGAACTCCACAGCTGCGACGTCGGTCGATGACCATCAGCAGCAGCATGATCCCCAAGCTGAATTCAGTGGTGATGTGAAGGTCTCGAAAGCGCTACCCACGAAGGGCGAGTGGGCACGATGCATAGAAATGCCCGTCTTAGACGTCGACAATAAAGAGCATATGTTTGGGAGCCTCTATGCCAACGAAGCTGGACCGAGCAGGCATCTTATCATCTTCGTCCGGCACTTCTTCTGTGGCGTACGTTCTTCCCCTTTCCTCCCCTTTTTCCTTCCCCACCTCCCCCCCTCCTCCCTCCCCGTCTAACATTTCTCTCTCTCTCTCTCCAGAACTGCCAAGAATACCTCCGCACCCTCTCCGCCTCGATCCCGCCCAGCGCCCTCGCCAACCTCACCGTCCCCACCAGCATCACCATCATCGGCTGCGGCCAACCCGAACTCATCCCCCTCTACACCGACGCCACCTCATGCCCCTACCCGATCTACTGCGACCCGAACCGCGCCCTCTACCAGCACCTCGGCATGATCCGCACCCTCGATCTCGGCAAGCCCCGCCCGGACTACATCCAGCGCAGCATCCTCGGCGCCGCCGTCCAGTCGGTCATCCAGGGCTTGCGCTCGGGTCGCAACGCCCTCAAGAGCGGCGACTACTGGCAGGTCGGCGGCGAGCTGATGGTCGAGTGCGATGGGAAAGGCGATCGAGGTCGGGTCAGCTGGGTCCATCGCATGCGGAATACGCGCGACCATGCGGAGATTGCCGAGATCAAGCGGGTGTTGGGACTCGAGGGCGATGGGCGCGTGCCACGCAGGAAGTGGAGTGATGGGGTGCGGGGGGTGGTGCGGAGGGGGACGAGTGGTGGGAGTGCTGGTGTGAAGGCGGCGGCGTCGGCGGCTGGGGAAGATAGGAGTCGGAGTCGGAGCTCGGGTGGGAAGAGCGTGGAGGTGGTGAAGGGGGTGATGGGGAGGGCGAGGAGTAAGTCGAGGGATCGGAAGGGGATGGTGAAGTTGGGCGATGGGAAGGAGGAATATCAGGGACTGTTGAAGGAGGAGAGGCGTGAGCAGATTGGAGTTGCTGCTTAATCGTCTGATGGTACGGGGAAAATGCAAAATTGGAACCTAGGTTTTGGGCATTATGATATCCCTGGGTGGTGCTGGTTGCGCCCTCCTGCTCGTTTCGGTTTGGTTTAGGATAACATTGGGATACATGTGTTGGATCGCACATTTGAGATCGGCTCTTATGAGGGTTATGAGGATCTTATGCTCTTAACGTGCAGGAGCACGGATGATAGTTTTGAGAAGCGGTGCTAGCACCAGCTTTAAGATGTCGAATATATACTGGCATGGAATTTCTGTTGTTTGCACATTATGCTCCATATCTAGAAACACAGTACCAGGATAGCCGATCTTAAGATATGCCAGACGGTGGACTCTGTCCATGGACCATAAGGTATAATTCTGCTATAACATCTGAAGTTTAGACGATAATGGTTACCCAGAGCAGTTTCAGCAAAATCGTCAAACCCACTTAATTAGCCCAAAGTAGTTGATACCTGAGATCTGTTGGATTCATACCGCTGAGTTATCAGGTGAGTGCCGCCACTCAACGCCCTTCCTCTGCTCCGCTCTGGCCATTTCTTGCCGAAGCATCGCATCTTTTTGATTTCCTTTACACTTGTCTATACACTAAACCAGCTACGATGTCTACTCACGTCATCTACATAGTACCTCGGCGCCATGGCCCGGAATCGAGCACTAATTGTGCGACCCAGCAATTCACCCATCAACAAAGCTGCCCCATCAGCAGAAAGCGTCCCCACTAGCCCTCAAGACGACCTTGACCGCCCCGAAACTACTGCACCTAGCGCATCAGTACCTCATGCTGGCTCTACCTACTTAATCAAGTCTGTGTTATCCGGCGAGGTTGTTACGGCTGATGGAAGGGCAAATTCTGCTGGCTCCACCTGATGGCCGGGAGTCTCACTGGGCGTGCGTGGAAAATAATGGATAGCCTGGCTTCCGAAATGTTGTCTCAGGAAGGTTCCTAGGCCGGGATGAACGCGGGAGACTGCGTTGTGAGCCGAAGTGGCATATGGAGTGGGAGAAGTTTCGCGTTCGCGAGAGACCAGGAGCTAGTGCCTTAATCATGACACATTTGTGGACACTCCGGCCCATAGGCGTAGCGATGGAAGCTGGGGTGAAGAACCTAGCCATGATCGAGAACTGGGAATCTGAGGAGATGATTTGGGAGTTCATCAAGGTCTAAGTTTATACCACTCTTCGTGTTGTTTGGAGTACTGATCGGGAAACCCCCCCTTCTCTTTTCTTTTTCTTTTCTTCTACTTTCTGTTACAATACCACTAGCACGACAATCTCTATCTCTATATCGCCACCGATGCTTGAATTCGTCTATCCCATATTACTGGATTGCTCGTTTAACCGACTATGGACGTACTCCTTGCTAACCCCAAAGCAGACCTTATGACCAGAGTTTCAAGAAGAACCCTCGTTGAATTATATCTGATGCGAATAGCTAACGATTCGAATTTTGACTGAAGGGTTTGCTCCTTAATTTTAGGTGCAGATACGGTCCAATGCAATATGTTGGCTGCCGCAGTTCACGTACTGTTTCCTCCCACCAATCTACCACTCGCGGCAGCTACCTTCGCCTTCTCGTGGACTATTGTAGCACAGATCACGCAGCGTGTTGTGTTCCCAAAATACTTTGCGACATGCTTAAATTCGAAGCAGCGGAATGATTATCTAACCTGGAAACCCCCGTCGTAACGTGTATCACTTCTATGACTGTTGCACGGACTGTGTTAACAGTGGCTGTTCTCGCTTGTCTCGCGGAGTGCCATTGCTCCATCAGATTGCACTCTCGACTGGACTGTCTCATCGATGCTTTTTCATTGTTGCGCGGTCCCTCGTGAAAGGCACTACTTGTGGCATACTCGCAATCTCGTCACCGTTTGGGTTGTGCAGGCTTTGCCCAAGCCCAGCCTGACTGCCGTCGATCACCATCGATGCCACTATTACGTTGCACCAGCTTTCCGCGGACGATGCGAGAGAGAGACTGGATGGAATCGAATGCTTCAGTTTCGAATTCGACGTTAAAGCGGTCTTTCGGCGCTGTTCCAGAAGCTGACAGTCGCAGTGATGGATCACACCGACAATCCTTTGACTCTTTTTCAAGTTTTTCACACCTCTTATAACATGATGCCTTACATAATTTTTGCGGTATATTGAAGCCGTTTTTCACGGATTTCTATCTTGCAACCGTTGAAAGGAAAATATCAAGCAGACGCACTGTTGGAGTACAAATAAATCAGCTTGGTCGGTGGACCGATCACCCCAGTATGCAGAGGTCCACAGTGCTTTGTTAGTGAAGCATTTTCTTCAAGTCTCCGATTGTGGAAATTTCCAAGAAGAAGGCATCCCTGATCTCGATACCCAGTTCCTCTCGCAGCCTCTGGGACATAACGAGGGACATGAGTGAGTCCAGACCGAAGTCTGTTATTTTAGCCTCGTCCGTAAGCAAGCCAATGTCGACAGCGAGCTCTTCGGCAACCAAAGTGAGGGCACGGGAAGCAATGTCGGATGCTCCTGTATCCTTAGGGGAGCCACCGGAAAAACCTGGGTTTCGGTCTGGGGATGTGGATCCTCCACTCTGCACGTCCTGACCGGTGCGGGGGACATCGACAAACGAGGAAGCCGAGTCATCCGAGGCCTGCGTTGGACTGGGTGTTGGGGGAGCAGGCACGGGACGTGAAAGAGACTCGCTTTTTGCAGGCACTCCCTGTGCCGTCTTCACCGGAGCATCCGGGGGCCTAAAGAAGCGATTGAGCATCACTCTTGGCCACTGCCGGAACAGGATGGCTTCCACAACCCCGACAATCTCGGTATCCTGTAGGATATACACATCTCCAACAAAAGAGTGGCCGCCGGCAGGCACCATCCTGACATAAGCCAAATACCGACCGCCAGGAGTCAGCGGCTTTGCAAAGCGCATCGATTTCCAGGATGGCGTGATGAAGAAGTTGTTCGTGTTGTCGAAGTGTGTACCGCCATTCAAGATGAACCCTGATAGCGATACGAGACCATCAATGAAATGTGGCGGGACGGTCCAAGTCCCGCTGGCGTCTGGAGGGAACAGTACCTCAGCAACGGCCTCATCCTGGTTGAGAATCACCGTCTGCATGGTTTGGTACATCTCAGAGTACCCGACGAGCTTACCAAAGAGGCTGTAGGCGACGTCTGTTGTGAGTTTGCTCGCTTTGCCAGTGGCTGCCATATCGTTTAGCGCTTCAACGCGATTGAATACCAATTTCGCAGACCGAGACCACGTGGACAGCCAGGACGAAGGATCCTCGAAAAAGACCGTGGCATGGCAATACCATAGGTCCTTGGCGGGATTGGACCATTTGACGTGGACTTCCATCTTCTCCAGGTCAGCCTCTGCGGCAATTCGGATGGGTTGAGGATCACTCGTGTTTCTTTGCTTCACGACTGGCTCGTGATACTCGAAATCTGCGACATTGAGGCCAAGGGGGGCCGAGCTCGGGGAACTCTGGTCGCAGATACGTCTCGCCAACGTGTAAGCCATGTCCGCGTGAAGAAACTGTGTCGCGTTAGAAACATGGCTCCGAAGATTTGATAGCATTTCAAGATGGTCATGGTGACTTACGGAAGAAGCGACCCCATAGCCGTTCATGGCGTGTCCATCTACCACACCTTGGAGCGACGGGCCAGTGATACTTGACTCAGCCAATACTTGGGCCTGTGACCCGCTGTATTGCTCTGATAGAAGTCGGTGGATGCTGGATGTTTCAAACCCTTTCACGTCCGGTGTGGGTGCGGGTTCGGGTCCAGATTGTCCTTTTGTCAGATTCCAGTCTCCGCGATACTGGATCCAATAATTCTTGTTGCTCCACGCATACGTTGGGGCGTCGACTAGACGAAGAGCCTGCTCGAACGGACGGTGATATTCATTCCAGTCAAGATCCATTCCAGTATTGTACAAGGCACAGAGCGCCTTAGTCAGTGTTGTCCAGTTGTCGCTGTCTCGGTGTAGACTTGAGCATGCCAATCGAGTCGAAGGCAGCGTCCGGCTTATGAAGCCACAGCACGTAGGATGGTGTCCCACCTCAAGCCAGATAGTGGACTCGGATACCACGCCAGACTCCCACGCAGTATTAAGAGCGCCAGCGAAATTTACTGTTTCCCGAGTCGCAGCAGCCAGATATGAGACATCGACCGAGTCGTTCGGGGTCAGTACTCTGGCATGCCGAGGGGAAATGATTGGGATATTAGGCTTTTTGCAGATAACCGCCTGGGTCTGGCTGACGAAATCATCCAGGAGAGCGTCCATCTGGCTGGTGTGGTATGCATGTGCAACATCTAGTCGAACAGTTCTATAGCCAGCTGTAGCCAGAGCATTTGTAAGCGCCTCCATATCTGCCAGTGAGCCACCAATAACTGTTTCATTGGGACCGTTAATACAAGCAATCTCGAACGGAACGTCCCCTGCCGCCTGCACAACATTTGCCACTGATGTGCGTACGGACAGCATGCCATGAGTGTGCGATGTACATATCGAACTCAACAATGTGGCACGGGTTCCGACGAGGAATATAGCAGCGCTATCGGATAGTACACCTGCCATGGTCAGTGCAGCATATTCTCCCAAGCTGTGACCGATGACGACGCTTGGCTTGACGCCAAATGACCCCCACAGACGTGCCAAGGCAATCTCCACACACACTATGGCTATATGCATGGAAGTAATTGAAACATCCTCGGGACGGCAGGTTCCAGCGACAATGGACAAGAACGAGGGAAGCTTTTGTCGCTGCGCAAGACTGTCCAGTTGATTGATCTGCTGGCGGAACAGATCAGAGTCCTGATATAATTGTGCGCCAATGCCGATATAAAATGTACCTTGCCCTGTGAAAGCAAAGGCCACGGGAGGCTGTTTTCCAGAGTGTGGCATCTGGGCCAGAGAGGTTTCAATATGAGGTTGAAGCAGATTAACAGCTTCAAGCCGGGAGATCGCCAGAACGGAGACTCGGTAGTTGTAGTGCATCTTCCGGGCCGCCAGGGTGTACGACAAGTCGGCGATGGAGAGGTCCTCTCTTGTTCCGATGTATTCTACGAGACGTTTGATGTTCTCGTGTAGAGAAAGGGCTGTCTTTGCTGAGACAGTGATGACCTGTGTTCGCCGCGTGTCGTTGCCTATCCTCGGCCGTGTTGTCGCCTCTTCCACAATGATGGAGGTATTGCCTCCAGCAGCTCCAAAGTTATTCACCATAGCTAGCCTTGTTTGCTTGCTACTAGGTCCCCAAGGAGCAGCCGTGTAAGGAATGACCACGTTCCTCTTATCCAAATCCCCAGGCAAGGATGGATTGAACCGCGTCTTGATACCAACATGAGGAGGTATCATGCCTTTCTGGAGAACTAACATCGTCTTGATAAATGCCATGATTCCGGCAGCCGCCTCTCCATGACCCACGTTGGCTTTGACGGATCCAATATGAAGGGGTGAGTCCCGTGGTCGAACGTGTCCACCAGCGCCAGGGGCAAAGACGCCTGTAACCGAGCTCATTTCCATGCCATCACCGGCCTGGGTTCCCGTGCCATGCATTTCGACATAGCCGACCGCAAGTGGATCGAGTCCAGCACGTCTTATTACCTGGGTATAAAGAAATGCCTGCGCTGCATCGTGGGGATGCGTGATGGACACAGCCTCCGCCGAATGATCAGTGGCTGCAGAGAGAATAACCCCAAGAATGTTGTCGTTATCGGCCTGAGCGTCTTCTAACCGTTTCAAAACTACGCTGCCAACACCATCTGAGCGGCAATACCCATCAGCTCCCTCATCCCACGTCTTACAGCCTCCAGTGGGGGATAAGAAGTGACCGTTGCTCAAGCCAGCATAAACATCAGAATTAGTGAGAATATTTAGGCCACCGGTGATGGCCATATCGATATCTGCACTCCAAAGGGAGGTGCACGCGGCCTGTATTGCCGCCAAGCTGGATGAACATGCCGTATCGACGCTGAAACTTGGGCCCCAGAACTTGAAGAAATAGTTGATGCGGCCAGGGGCAAAGGCTCTGCACCCTCCGGGAATGAAATAAGTACTGACGTCTTGCCCGGAGTTCACCTCGCGGTAGTCATCACTGGCTTGTCCGTAGAATGTGCCCACGCGCCGGGGATGGATGCCTCGACCGTGCACATAGCCTGAGCTCTCTAGAGCCTCGTAGGCCGTCACGAGGGCGAGTCGATGCATTGGATCTGTTTGCTCGGCCTCTCGTGGGGACATGCCAAAGAACATGGCATCGAATAGGCCCGGATTGTCTACGAAGCAACCGTAGGGCGTCTTGCATGTGTTATGCTTTTTTCCCGTGGGATCAACGTGTGTTTCAACATTGAATCGATCCGGTGGTACATGACTATGGACGTCGCGCCCTTGCGCCAACAACTGCCAGAACTTTTCGGTGTCATCGGCGCCGCCTGGAAATCGGCATGCCATACCCACGACGGCAATTTTGGACGATTTCGCATCCCTGGGCGGGCTTTTTCCGAGAGGGAAACTCATGACTGCTGACATCATATCCTGACTCGAGAGCGTTGCGGTAGGAATCTCGGCTCGCCAATGCTCGAGTACGCTCTCAACGTCGCGTGATGGCTTCATGGCGACCAGCTGGATGGAATCGGGCGAAAGTTGCTTTAGTCGATGGGCGAGCCCACCAATGGCCCGGTCCCAGCGAACTCTTTGCGTCAAAATCTCCTCAATGATTTCCTCAAACAGCGATGTGGCATTTTTGGGCTCGAGCGGCTGTCCCGTTACAGGGGAGAATAATGGCAGGTGGAGCTGATGTCCTTGATCGATTTTCGGGACGATCTGCTGAACATGCTCGATGCCGTATATTCTGCTCGTGTGCCACATTCCCTGTATCTTCTTCATCGGCACGCTTTTGGCGTGCTTGAAGAGATCAGACTCCGAGAAAAGGGCTTTCAGTGTCGACGGCGGACCACCGATGCTCACGGACTTCCCGTCGACGTTGAACACAGTCGCCCTACTCGTCTCAGGGTATGCCTAGGGTAAGTATAAGTACATGGTCATTGCACTGTTGAGTCTTGACTTGCCTTTTCGGTATTGAAACGGGCTACTGCTTGGTGGGCCTCCTTCTCGTCAACTCCATATACACAATAGACCCAGGCGCCTTCAGCATTGATCTCATCTGGTGAAACTTCCAGTGATCGGCAGACTTGGTCCACGACAAGCCCAAATCGAAATGAGACCCGCGTGATGTCGTTCGCGACGCCTGGGATCATCGACATGCTTGGAGAGAGTCCAATAGCTGCCGCTGAGAGCAAGCCTGAACCTCTCGCGATGAGAGACGCGTTCGACGCCTGGAAATTGTACTCAAGCGGATGAGCTTCATGATATCTTGGATAATTAGTAAGCCTCTTCGTCGAGACCTGTTTTTTGAGGACCTACGCAATAAAGCTGCCCAACTGAAATACAAGCACCAACACTCGCTCGATTGCTCCACCAAGTGATGTCTTCCTCAGCTCGACCACATGATCGGTCAGATCCAGAACGCTCTCGAAGCATGGCATCAGATCTCCCTGAGCTCGGCTCAGTTGACTGCATTCTTTTCTCAAAGCTGATGTGACGGAGTCCAAAAACGAAGCTAAGATGGGATGCGTTATCTCCTTGCTGAGTAGGTGCAACTTTCTGAACAAATTTCGTTGGTCGCCCTCCGGGTCTCCCTGGGGAATCTCGCCAGAAAAATAGAGAACCTTTGCCTGGGTCATGTTAGGCAAGTCTTATGGACTGTCTTGTTGAGCTCAGCGTCGGGAGGGCCATGAAGCCCCCATAAATATCTCCATATTCACCTAGACTCACCCAGGAAGACGGGGCTGACCGTTAAAGTCGTCAGCGTCATGCCAGACGCAGTGCTGTCTCTTGAAGGATCATCACGGTTCCGTGAGTGTCTAAACTTTCTTAGGATGATCTAGAAAAGGATTGATACTGTTCAGCAAATCGAGATACTTCCTTTCAGCCACATTCCTGTGAAGCTGTTTCTGATTCATGATTTTTACCTGTTTTTTTACGAATCTGCAGCATCATCAGCGCTAGCACACATTCTGCGACTTGACGAAATCGCGGTAGCTGGAGACCGCTACCTTCCCGCCAGATAAGCGATGCATATCAGCAAGGAACGAACGTTGCAGCACAACGCAGGTTACCCAAGGCGTTTTTCGGAGGCGGCCCGACTGCAATGACAGTCAGATCTAGCCATCCCATCTTTACAGTCAGACCTCTCATTCTATACTGACGATTAGACTTGATCATGATGCCATAATCTTCGGATCAGGCCATGATACTGGTAAGAAGTTGAGTACGGTGGTTTGCCATAGTACAGTGACTGCCTCGCGTTAGCTCTATTTGACCCTTCCATGGCTTTGATGACGGAAGGGATAAATAATCACATGCATACTACATGCATGTGATATATCGGGGACCCGGTGAGAGACCCTGAACATGGGAATTCACATATCGTGTCCAGAGATCGCGATGAGACTTGAGGATTGACGGCTGGACTTTCGGACTGCGGATAGCTACATGCGGCTACGTGCTGCAGCATGCTGATCCCGCTATGCAATGCATGGTTCGCTTCCTTGAACACTTATGGTGTGTGCAGATTCTTCTGAGGCTCTTCCCGCGCGCAATCAACTTGTGTCCAAGAATGCACATGTCATCTACATCAGCAAACGACGAAAAGCGCAACACCTTCGGGAGAGATGAAAAAGGCAAACACTGCAATCTCGCGGTCTTAGCTTCTTCTGGAAGCCGCGAAACTCGGAACGGTTCAACCTGCTTCTATGAAGAATACATTCGGAGATACACAGGTGCATGCAATATGCTTGACTGTGTTGTTCCAAATCAAATACATCTTCCGGGGCAGGAACACCAAGGGAGTCTATTTGTAGTACTAGTTATAAACAGCGCTTACAGAAAAGGAGCAAGAAGCACCGACGTGGGGGAGGTAGGACAGCCTATTAAACAGTCTCAGCCACTTCCTCCATCATCACCTCTGAATGTCTTGTGCCCTTCACTTCCCTCCGTAGCATTTTTCCTAGTCATTGACCAAGAAATCATGTCGAGTCCTCTTGAAGGTTTAAAGCAGCTTCTGGCATCCACTGAGGGAGCGTCACGGAAGGTTCTACTGCGCGATTTGCACGAGATCATTGTCTCTGGAGAGACATCCGAGGAAACTGCCGCACGCATGTGAGTGATAGTTCTCTGCCAAGAACATGATGTGAATAGTGTTGCTCATTTTCTGCAGCGCGTTTCAAGTAGGGATAGCGATTTCGACATTTGTCCCTCCACCGTCGCTAACCACTCTTTAGCCCTTGGAAACCGCGGTTGCGAGGATCGGTCAGGACCTGAAGGTCTTTCAGCTTTTGACGAGTTCAGGACCTAAAAGTCTCGGAGAGCTACAGGATGTAACGAAAGCTCACCCCGTTACACTTGGTGCGTCTATTGTACACTGACTCCAGTGTCGCGGGGGACAGTACTGACTATCCGTGCCAGGACGTCTCCTTAGATATATGGCCTCAGTGGGACTCGTTCATGAGGCCGGTGTCAACCAGTTTGAGGCTAATCAGAAATGCCAAAACCTGGCGACTCCAGAGGCAGTCACAATCATGACGCACTTGTAAGCATCGCAGTTCCCACCAGAAGCCCTTGGTGATCGGAAAATAATTGCTTGTCTAGCTTTGAAAATGGCTATCCTCTGTTCCAGGAAATGCCGGCTTTCATGCGTGACGCTGACTATCGGGATATTACGGATGGAAAAGCCACGGTTTTTCAGTCTGCATTCAAGACTGACTTGGACACATATGCCTGGTTCGCTCATAATCCCGGGCCCAAGCAAGCTGTCATCGCGTACATGGCCACGGAGCTAAAGGTCCGAGGCCGCTGGCTGGATGAGTATCCTGTCGAGCGTGACACACATGGCTGGGATCCCGAACTGCCTGTTTTCGTGGACATTGGCGGTAATGTTGGACACTACTGTGCGCAATTCAAAAACCGTTTTCCCGACATGCCCGGCCGTGTCATCTTGCAAGACCGGCCTGACACCCTTGCCCGCGCGTTGCATACACCGGGTGTTGAAGCTCTTGCGTACGACCTCTTCGAACCTCAGCCTGTCAAAGGTGAGTAAATGTTAACTTGAGCTCATTCAAATGTTCGACTCTGTTAGAGATACGTTCTTATGGTTTCCCAGGTGCCAAATTTTATCACCTCGGTTGGGTCCTTCACAACTGGAGTGATGAGAAATCGAAGCAAATCCTACGCCAGATTAGATCGGCAATGACGGCCCAGTCTGTGCTTCTGATCAATGACATGATACTGCCCGAGGTAGGAGTTCCCGCCTTTGCGGCTTCGCTAGATCTTACCGTGATGGCTGCCTTGGGCAGTCGAGAGCGAACGTTGAAGGAATGGGTGGAGTTACTGGGCGATGTTGGCTTGGCGCTCAAGGAATGCATCATGTACAGTCGCGACTACTCATATGGGACCATTTCTGTCGTGCTGCCATAAGGACTTGTTGGTCTTTTGTACTATTTGTCCCATACCTCGAACAGATACTCTAGCTTGTGACTTATTTCATGGACAGCTTAGAGATCAACAGTGGGGCCACCGCACCTAGACACATGCTACAATGTCTTTCACCTCGCTTCAAATCTCCCAAGTCTCCAGTTGGTGCTTATTTATGTCAACAGCTTTACGAAAATTTTGATTGTTGAACGTGCGGTTGGAGCTGAGAAGAGGCGTTATCGGAAATCCCTTTTCTTCTTTCCCCACGCTAAGACCGCTCTAACAAATCTTGATGCCCAAAGATCCTCGCTGCTTGTAGAATCTGGCGTATGCAGGCAACTGCACAGAGCGGAGATCGTTACATCAAACCATACCATCTACCCGTTAGTAGACTTCGAGTCTCAAATCTCGGCATCCCCTCCGACTCCCGACCGAAGCCGCTTATCCGCATGCATGTGTGCTGTTGATCATATGTATCTAGGGTTCACCGCTTATGTGTATGTATATGTGTATGTATGTATGTCTTTTCTCTTTTTGGGTATAAGTGTGGCTCATTTGCCTGATTAGCTTCTCTACTTACCTCAGTGCTACATACTACTATCCTTGAAAGAGAATGACATGTACTAACGGGTGGTTATGAATGAAAACATGATGCCGATGTTGCCAAGACTGCATGACACTGTCTGGCCCGATCTCCGGCCGTGAAAGTCTTTCTAGATGCGTGTTGACGTGGGTTCGAAGTCTATCGGGATTCTCGACCTCAACAAATAGTCCATTCTCTGTGGAAGATGGCTATCAAATTGTCACCCCAACGTGCTCAACGTGGGTGCGGTCACGAGCAGCAGCCTCACCATTGCCCCAACATGTCTTTTTCGATCCCTGAGCATGACCTGACCAGCAACGCTCGTGCTCAGAAGAGGCCCCTTCATTTTCGAGTCAGCCTTATCGGATCTGACAATATCGATGCCTGCAGAACCGGGGTCGATCGAACAGACGAGCCGTCTATACTTTCTGGATGTCCCGGCACAATCCGTGTTCTACGATATACCGAGGCCCGAAAATTGACATGCGCGTGAGCATGATTAGCGATTATAATAGGAAGATCGTACGTGCCAAGCGATAGAGGCTGAACGACTAGCTGCTTCAAGAGACCGATGTGCAGTCCAGGAAACGTCTGGTGAAAGGCCAACGAGAGATTGATGAGAAAGGAACCGCACCTCCAGGTCGGGGGAGGCTCTGTAGGGCCGAAAAATTATGGGGCCTCTGCTGCAGAGCTGCCTCGCGGGCGAGATTGATCTCAGCTATGATGATGACTTTGCTCACCAGACTCCCTCTGATGCACTCGGGTTACCTCTCGTTATTCGCCAGTTCCAAGCCGCGGCTGTGCAAGTTGTAAACAGTCAGCCAGGGATAGTTCACCAACTACCAGGCTGCGTCATCGAGTCCAGACCCTGGATCTGTAAGGCAACTGTCTGCAACTTGCAGAGGCGTGGCTTATGCACTTAGAAGTTAAACTGTAGGGCGAGAGGATCCGGAGTGCGGACCGAGCCTCCGGGAGCGTTCCCCGTCAGGGGCTCAACCAATGAGGTCAATCACAAATCTATGCCGTCTTTGCACTCTCACTAACCCAGCCACCTACCTTGTCCCCAAAAGACATTGTATTTTTGAAGTTACACCCGATGCTCGTTCATCGGGGACTGGACTGCATATTCGCTCCAGAGTCCGGCGTGGTTGCTGCATGGTACATTTCTCTCTGACCAATCCAAAAATCCTTGGTAGCCATAGAGCCCATAACACGGTGATCGATGATGCTGTTGACGAGTGTTGCAGGTTTGCAGTCCGATTGAGCAGACTATCATCAGGTGTTGACGTAAGCTATATGGATTCCGTCATCTCCCTATGCTCCCATCCTGCTTATTCGTACGATAACTCCATTGCCTTCGGCAGTTTCGGAATACCGGATACGGAATGCCTACGCCCGTTTCTCTATTTTACCACTCGGTTTGTTGACTGCTGAATTGTCGGTGCCAGTTCCTGAAACACAGCAACACTATCAATTAGGTAGTAAGCGCAATCCATTGACTTCTCGAGCGAACCGAGTACTTCGTACGTCCTGAGTGTGAGAAGCTGTCCCATCCGCAATAGCAACTGGCCCAAGAATATAGGGAAGGTCAGCGAAAAGAACAGACGACATATGGGCGGTTTGATATTAATTGGAAACCCCAGTAGCGCGACCATTGTGGTAGTGTGGCGGAGGATTCATAGTGAATCCAGGGGCTGGATCCTAAAAGGTACGCTGCGCTTTACCGAAAGAGAAAAAATTGTTCTTTTTTTTTTCTTTTTTTTTTTGGATACAATCCAATGTAAATGCGACGACTAATATTCATTCTTATGTCCTAACACATTCAAGAGAAAAGACTGTGCAATTCGGGATAGGAATTCCCATCGTCACTGGGATTGCGCTGAGTGCAGGTTCGAATCTGATGTCAGGAGAGCTCCGTACATCTCCTACCATGCGTCTCGCTCTGCTTCTACCAGAGGCGGAAGGGAAGGTAAGACTAAAGACTACTCGCGGACCCTTGCGTTCCAAATAATGCTGCGTGGGTATCATAGGTATACTTCAGATCCAAATGCCAATAATTCGGCGTGCTTGGCTTCGCGATGGCCCATGCCTCATCCAGCGCCTTCACTGCGTCCTCCGGCAGCGGTCCCTTCTCCAAATCTGTCAAATTCTGCTCCAGCTGCGCATGGCTACTAATTCCAATGATGACACCATCGTCTCCAAATCCAGCATTCTTGTCGACGCTACCATCTTCTTTCAACCTTCCCATATCAAGATCGCTATGCCAGACACACCATCGAAGCGCTAACTCTACCATGGATAGGTTATGCTTTTCGAGGACCTGACTATCCTTCAAACTCTTTAGGGCATCAAAGGTGGGCGAGTGGAAATACCGCTTCCGATACATCAATCCCATTCTCCCCACTGCCTCGCTGTATCGGCCAGAGTCCGGGATCTTGGACGGATCGCTAAAGTCGTATTTTCCCGAAAACAGCCCGCCGGCGATGGGATTGTATGCTACGTAGGGGATTCCGTAGCGCTTCAAACACGGCAGAAGTTCGGGCTCGATGCTGCGCGTGATGGCATTGTACATGCCCTGATACACGGACGGCCGTACCCATCCATGCGTCTTGCACGTTATGACAATTTCGGCGACTTCAAAGGCCGTGAAGTTGCTGAGCCCGAGTTGGACGAACTTGCCCTCTTTATGGAATTGGTTGACGCATTCAAGTGTCTCCTCGAAGGGTACGCTTCGGTCTGCGGCGTGGAGGTAAAAGATGTCTACACAGTTCGTGCCCAACTCTTTCAAACTGGCCTCGAATTTTTCGCGGAGGACATTCGGCTTGTGAGTCCCGGCAGGAGTGGGGTAGACTTTCGTTGCAAGCGTAAGTCCGCGGTCTTGCCATTTCGCCTGCGCGGTGAAGCTCTCTTGCTGGCCATTGACGTATGAGCGGGCGGTATCGATTTCATTGTAACCCCTTGATTGGAAGGTATTGAGGATCTTGTTGTATTCGTCGAGGGAGGTGATGCGGGCACCACCCGCGGGGTCAGGACTGCGAAATTTAGACAGATTAGAGAGCGGAGCTTGTAGTTCGGGTAAGAGACTGACCCTATGGTCATGAGACCAAGGATAACACGAGGCTTTGCTCGCTGCGTGAGGAGAGGCATGTTGGTGCTGGCCCGAAAGATAGAACTCTGTATATTTTGTGGAAAGAGAACGGATGTACTTGTGTTCAAGGCCCCGAGTCTCGGGATAGTCTACCCCACCATTTCCCTCGACGCGATAAGGGGGATCCAGGACATTAAAGTGTATGACGTTACCCAGAGAGTTGCAGAATCCGAAGAATAATATGTGACTTCCTCACAGGTCATGGGAAAGCGAATCTTCCCTCACTTTCATGTCAATAACAATGAAAGCAACTTGCCCTGGAAGATCTATGAAGTGGGTCCGCCAGTTTATGGACGGAGGAAATTGTGTGCAATGGTCAAATCTGCCATGAACTGGATCAATGGATAGACTTGGAGAACATGCGCTGTCGTGCTGTCCTTAAAGGGGATTGAATGGAACGGAATGGAACAAAATGAAACGGGACGAGCTGAAGAAACTTGATAAATAGCCAATTGATGCTTGATAATACAATATGAATAGTCCTATAACAAGGGGTAACAAGTTCACCTGTCTGCGCCGAGTGCTTCCCATTCCGAGGACCCACATGAAGTTTCGAGACATCGTTTCTATCGTTGTTTTGTCATGTTTATGACGACCATTTCTATACCCGAAGACTCAAGCCTAGCTGGCAAACTCCAACACCTGAGCGCCGACCATGCAACGACGCTGCCCCAACTTCTTTTACGTTCTGCACGTTGAAAAGAGCTCAGTATTCATTTTGAGATGGGAGTATGACCAGTTCTGACGAGAGTGTTGCCGCAGGGTTCGTTCATCATCCATCTCAGCAAGAGCTTCGTACCCGCGTCAAGCATACGAGGAACGGTGAATATTTTAGTCTTTCTGACGATGAGACGTCTGCTAGCCGTGTCGAAGTGGGCCTGAATAATGCGAGATTGGTCTCCGCTAAGGGAACAAACAATGATCTGGGCCAGGGCTCTCATTCAGCATGCGAAAAGAAGTAATACAGGAGTGACGCGGTATGACATACCGGAGCAATCTCATGTGTCAAGCGATACTTAGGATTATACATTCTGCCTGCCATGAGTGAAACAGCACAATAGAGTTCACCACGCCTCAGTCTTTTCTCGTCCGGATCCTGATTATGCAAGACCAGGCAAGTCATGTGTGGCTTCAACGGGTCTTGTGCTTCAAGTAGGCGATGTACTCTCCACTCCTCTCTTTGACCATCGTGACGTTTAAAGCAGGAAAGCTGCTCGAATGGCCCACGCATACGGCTACATCAGTAGTGAAGTTAGTCGACGTTGGCTCTAAATTGCTGAGGTCATAGCAGAATGGACATGAATGGAATCTCTACCTTCTGGACCGATATACACTTGATTCGATCAAGCGTGCTTCCCCGTACAAGAGATCTTGCAGTACATAAGCCTCTGTATTGTAAGCTCGGTCAAAGTTGTCTGAATCAAAGGGACCGCCGCTGGGGCCTGAGATCATGTAATCTGGTAATTGGCTCAGCTCGTCCCAATTAATGTATGGCCTCCGCTCGAGCAGAAGATCTTCGAAATGCTCTTTAGGAAAGGGCTTGGCAAATTGCCCTTTGGAGTCAGTCGGTTGGCCGGTCTCGATTTGCATCTCCGAAACGTCTATACCGAGCGTCGCAAGGTCAGCGCTGTCAAGATACGTAGATTTGTACTCTAAGAGGCTTAGGGCCATTGCTCTCAATGGATAGAAGGGATGATTTTTGAACTTTGCCGAAGCCATTTTGAAGCTCCCGCAGCTGATTGAAGTTGTGATGGTCCGTGGATAAACAACGCAGAAACGTTGCGGACTTGACGGAGGCGCTTCCCGCTGCCACGACAACGGATCCCCGCACGCCCCGGAGCGTCAACGAGACTTCTTTTCTTTTTTGTGGCACACCCAAACACCCAAAATGTGTCAATGCCTCAGGCGGATACACCCTCACATGACCGCTTACGCGCGGAGCTCTAATGCTCCGCGCTTTGTCCGTCAGTGACTAGCGCTTTACAGGTAGGCAGAAACAACCCTGGACTCCCAAAATTTGCAATGTACATCGTCAAGCGGTCGACGGTGTAGTCAAGTTGATGGTCTTCTTTTGCTCCACTTTCCTTGACGCATGATTCTGGCATAATTTGCAACAAGATGAGTAATTTGATCGACGATGACTTACCAGACAGCCCAAGCTCGTGGAGAAAAGCAATCGCTGCGAGCGAACTCGGGGAGAAAACTATCTTCAACTTAGATAAATACCACTCAGGATCTGAAATCAAGCGCGAGCAATTTCTTATGCTCCGAGTCCTGTGGATTCGAGAGAAAAGGGACGATTTCTCCAAGAAGGCTGCTAAGCGAGTAAAGTGGTTTAGCCCGCTGTATGAGAAACAAGCCAAGGACCTGTTGAATAGCAACAAACCAGAGTCAATGTGCTGGAGCAAATACATTAAATGCATCGAAAGAAAACACGAAGACCCCGAGCTAATGGGGTATCCCGCTCTGGGTACGTTTTCCTTGGTCCTCTATTATCAAGAGGCCGTAGATGGCCTTAAGACCCTGGAATCTTCCCAGAAAACGCGATACTGGACAAGATCTACTGCAACACAGATTCAAACAAGTCAGGGTGCCCCCCAGACACCCTCACGCTCACGCGATGCAGAAGAACTTGCGACTGGCATGGAGGACTTGAACTTCGATTCTCCCTTTTCGCCCGGATCATCTGCATCTCTGCCTGGACTGTCTCCGTATTCGCCGCCAAGCAAAGAAGCAGCGCTAGCACTAGCCCCCACAGAAGACGAGCAGATTGTAAATACAGCTTTGATCTTGTTTCTGACGGCCATTACTATGCATTTCACCAATAAAGTAGACTGGTCTCTGGAAAGAAGAGCATTTCGTGTCAACGGGGATGATGGCAAAATCTTTGAAGCCAGAGTTGATGGAATACTTCGTCAAAGACATAATCAGGAAGCAGTGATGGCTATTTTAGAGGTCAAACCTTTCGGGCGGTCCGTAAATCCCGCCGCCATACGAATGCAAGAAGCTGCTCAGATGGCTTGTTGGATAAGTGAACACCCGGCAAACGTGTTTGGTTCAGAAGCATCAAAGCAAGGAGGCTCGCAAAGGTACTCGAATATTCTCGAGTATGATCAAATGCTAATTTGTTCTTAGCCGAATACTCATATCTCAGGATAGACATGAGATCTGGATAACTCAGGCCAGGTTTGACGCTGCGTATATAAAATACATCACCGGCAACCGTTTGGGAAAGAAACAGGACCCTTTCCTGAAGATGCACGAGGTAGGCCCGTTTGACATACAGAGACAAGACCACATGGACTATTTGAGTCGCTATGTGTTAGCAGTCCTGCTACAGTGGTGTGATCAGATCAAATAGGGGATGCCTACGAACAAGTCGTGCATCTCATTGAGGTACCCCCGAGTTGGTTCGAGAAGGTTGGCTGGGTATCGCTGTCGAAACGCGTTTACGGTCCATATTCGACTGCTAGTTTGATTGCCACAATTTCACTGCGGGGACCCCCAACTTAATCACGGCTGTTCGATCCGCGAACGCTTCGCCATGATATGATTGTGGTCTCCGATTTCGTAATGACCAAGACATAAATGCACGCACTGGTCTCAAGCGTCATTCGCATTTGCTGTGAGTCCAGGCGTTTAATAGAGGATTTTATGTAATTTAATACGATGATCATTAATTGGGGACGCTGTCTCCTCATCATAGCCTGGCCGGTGTAATGATCTTGAACGTACACGAATGTAATTTACTAATGCGGCACAGACGATATCAGGGCTGCGGCTTCAACCCACATGTGTTGAAAATGCATTCAGATACGAGTTACTCGCTCAAACGGATCATCGTTAAAGATATCGTACTTGGCCACGGCGAGTCGCTATGAGCTACACTGCTTACAATACGTAGACTGTTGGTGTCTAAGCCTTGAGAGGTGTATCAAACGGATCCAATGGATCATTGGTCCGTAAGAATAATCTTGGTAATCATACAAAACTGACTTTGTTTAGATGCGCGCCTATCGTACTTGGGACACACCACCTCAGGTACGAACTAACTATATCTATAGGTCTTACCGCGATACTTTGACTAATTGATCCTGGGAAGACGATTGTCTCTTACTTTTGTACCGCCTGAAACACTACTCCTGAATCCCATCACCAAGTACGCGACGGAGATGAGCTAAGCATTCGTAAAAGGTCCGACTGTATGACTGCCAAGACTGAGCTGAGAGACGTCTTCTCTACGGTGGCGCAGCTGGGATGTTCTCGGTGCATGGCGAAGAGTTGGGAGAAATCCTGCAGTCCTATGCTAGGCATGTCAGACAGGTAAATTCCTGTAAATTTCGATCGGCCGGTGTGCATTGATTTGCTTGCGCGGAGGGGGACGCATGATGGAGGAAGCACGGGTGAGGGTCATGGCCCAAGTTGTCTTTACTTTGCCATGTCCTGATTGGCCGGAGGACACCTTGCTGCTGCGAACTCCATCAGCAGTAGAAGTCAGGCCGGCCATCGCATGCAATTGAGCCTCTCCTATCTGTCCATTGCACACCAGTCCAGCTGAACCAAGGTCCTCTCCCCAACGTCCCGCACCAGACTCAATCACCACCCTGTCCTTTTGGACGTCAGCCATCCCCAGCCGCATGTTCGTATAAACCGCGTGTATGCATAATCCTACAACTGCTGCTGGTGGTGCCACTCCTAGTAGACGGTCACGCCTCGATAATCTGATTCCACCTGATCAAAGACCTTACCGAGACTCTTCGACCTCGTCCGAAGCCTTTAGCTCCCCGGTCCATCTCTCCCAACCTTCATCACGACAGCCCTCCGCATCCCGAACACCATCCCCCCTCGCCCAACAAACCAAATTCCAGGACTCTGGGGACGAAGAAGAGGAGGTAATATCGAAGAACAGCAATAATCCAGAAGAAGACGGCGACGAGGACTGGAACGCCTGGGACGAGGAAACCCCCCTGCAGCCAGGGGAATTTGGCTACGACCCCAACAACATGCCTTCCGATATGCGGCCACCCTACTCGCGGCCAAACGACGGAAAGTCGCAGTCTGGGCAGCCTTTACTGGCAACGCCAACGCATAGCGGCTACGAGGGGGGGCCCACATTACCTACTCCCCGATTATCGACAAGGAAAAGCACGACATTTCGGGAGCGGGATCCAGAGGAGCAGGCAAGAAATGCTACAAAGACAAGATACACGTATGCGGCGGCATTCTTGGTACTGAGTTTAATAAGCTTTGCCGTGCAGACGGAGACGGCCGTGTACATCCAGCATAATTTGGGGTGGAAGAAAGCGTACTGCATGCTGTATGATCCCCCTTACAAGCTTCATGCCAGAAAATCGGAAGCGCATTCTTGAAGTCCAGACAGAGATGCTAACATCAACCGATACCAGATGGCTGACCCACGGCTCCTGGTCCCTCCTCTGGCCCACCCAACTCTTCATCCTCCGCCTCCAATCCTTCTCCACCCCCTGGCCCGCCTTCTGGCGCCGCCACATCTCCCTCGTCCGCCAAACCGCACAAATGGTCCAGCACCAAACCCTCCACCTCTCCCCCCCTCAATCCAAACAATCCCCGATCCCCTACGTCCTCAAATGGACCGCCCTCGTCACGTGCGCCCTGACCATCGCCGGCGGCAGCTGGTACGTCGCCGTCGACCTGACCACGGCCAGCGACCTGACGGCCATCTACAACTGCAGCGCCTTCTTCGCCTACGCCTTCTCGGTCCCGCTGCTGCACGAGCGGCTGCGCTGGTCCAAGGTCGTCGCCGTCGCCATCGCCATCGCGGGCGTCCTGGTCGTGGCCTACGGCGACAGCGGTACCAGCGACGACGCGACGGTGCCGTCGACGCCGCCGCCTAAGCACGGATCCAAGTCTGGCGGGGGCGCGGGCGGGCCCTCGGCGCCGCCGGATTCGGAGGCGCCGAGTCGGGCGCTGGGTAATATCGTGATTGGGATTGGGAGCGTGCTGTATGGCTTCTATGAGGTGCTGTATAAGAAGGTTGCGTGTCCGCCCGATGGGACGAGTCCCGTGCGCGGCATGATCTTTGCGAATACGTTCGGTTCGTGTATTGGTGCGTTCACGTTCTGCGTGCTTTGGATTCCGCTGCCGTTTTTGCACTTCATGGGGATTGAGAGGTTTGAGCTGCCAGATGCGCATACGGGGTTCATCCTGTTCATTTCGGTCATTATGAATGCGACCTTTTCCGGGTCGTTCCTGGTCTTGATTTCGCTGACAAGTCCGGTGCTGAGCTCGGTGGCAGCGCTGCTGACGATCTTCATCGTGGCTCTGATTGATGTTATGCTGCCGCCGCCTTTGTACAGCCCGTTGAGCGCATGGGCGATTACGGGCGGCTTATTGATTATACTGGCTTTTTTCATGTTGAGTTGGGCGACTTATCGGGAAATGGATGAAGAGAGGAGAAAGAAGGTTGCAGAAGAAATTGTGGAAGAAAGTGATATTGATGATGTGTAAGAGGATATTGGAGCCCACTGTTCTGCATAGAGAGGGAACGCAAGAGATTCGGAAAAACAGGGGGGAAGACAGACCCGCAAGATACCAATAGACCGGGGAACAATTGCATATTCGGAATCGAGGACTTGGCGGCTTAGAGCGAGCCTGGGTAGGCTCCCATCAGCTGCAATCCCAAGCACTTATGGCGTTGAATATTTTTCATGTATCTGCCTAGTTCAGGTGTGGTAGGAGTACGTTATCTAGTAGACCCGGAGGGTCTAATTTACTTTTGACATCCGTTACGTCTTCGCTGCTCAGGATAGCTTCCAGAAGACCTCCAACGCCGTAACTTGCCAACTGATCTCGCCGAAAGTGCATGAGATACGAGGATCAAAGACTTCAGTAGCCGTGGGATGGTCCGAAAGCGATTTTCAATCACCGTGCACCAAGTTTCTCCAATGCTCTTGATGGGCCCATTTCATCCCATTCTTGTTTTGTTACCCACATGTTTTCCTTATCAGCCATCTACAAGCAGTCAGCGCGGTGAGAAAATACGATAGAGCAACGCCACTCACAATATTCGCCAATACAGCACCACCCAGGAAGACCATATGTCTTCTCCTCGGTGGATCCTCTATTCGGACCTTGAATTTCTATACGATAATTAGCATCTCCTCTAGCGACCAGCCAATTTTTTGACAGCTTACGTTTAATCTTTCTGGATTTCCTTGCAACACCCTCGTCAACCACAGTTGTTTGAGTTCCTTCTCTAAGCGACTTGGTAGACCCGGGTACATGCTGCTTCCTCCACTCAGCACAATCGCCTTGTACAAGCTCGCCCTCACATCTACATCCGCAGCTTGGATTGTATTAAACAAAAATTCTGCAATCCCTGGTTGCTCGACATCTACTAAATGCGGCTGGAATAAGCATTCCGGCGCCTCGAATCTTTCGCTTCCAACTCGGATGACACGGCCATCGGGGAGCGTATATGATTCTACAAGCACGGTGGTATCTTCGGATAGGCGTTGGTCGAGAGAGAGATCGTACGAGACGTAGCAAAGCTTTTCTTTGATTTGGCGGACGGTTTCGAAGTCGGCTGTTCGGTTTAAAGCATAGCCCCGCCGAAGGAGCAAGGCGATGAGATTCCGGGTGACGTCGCGACCGGCAACATCGAGGCGACGAGTGAGGTGGTTGAGGACGGTGGATTCGAAGACGGGTACGATGTGTGTGACGCCATCCCCTGAGTCCACTACTACCCCTGATGATAGACCTTGTGCATATAATGCCAATACCGCTTGGATTGCAACGTAGACACCCTGAAAGCCGTATCGCTCGAACATGACCTCACACATTTGCTCCCGATTTTTAAGTGGGTTCATAGGTGGTTCGGTCAAGAGGATTTTACGCCCTTGGGGATTGATGCGCATCCTTTCGAAGAATGTGAAGTCCCAGAGGTGCTGCATGTCGTCCCATTTTTTGACAATACCATTTTCCATTGGGTATGATATTTGGAGCATAGAGCGCGCAGCAGCAGCTTCATCGCCGCACATTATGTCCTTCACGACAATGTCGCCTGCTCGTTCTTCTGATCGTAGGATGGGCCGGCCGACTATGGAGGGGTATTGATGGTCTGGAAAATTCTTGTAAAGCACGTACGTTAGTACATTGTTGCTTATCTTGGATAAATGGTTTCTGGATACTCACTTGGCCAGCATAGCCAGCTTTGAGGAAGCCTGTCCCTCCATCTAGGACTGAAGCGCAGAAGAAGTCAGCTTCGAGGAGCATTGAATATCTGAACGTATAATAAAACTTACCAATTGGGGCCTCCGCCATTTTGGCTGTCCTAGGCCAATGATTGGAGAACAAGGAAGGGAAATGCGAATCAGCCTCGAGCGAAGCAGTTCTAGCTTCCAACACAATTCGAGGGGCCTGGTGTACGCGGCGTTGTGATTCCGCTGGTCGGGCAAGTTGTGTGGCATGTTTGCATTGTTTGCTTTCCGCTCCGCCGCAGTCTGCGGGATGCTGACAGATCCGCCGTAGTCCCCCGAATTCATCATCTTGATTGATAAGATGCGGGTGCTTGCTGCAACTCGCTTATCCGGTAATTCGCCAGGGAAGCCTCGGTAACATCGACGTCTGCATACATTATTCATCCGCCGCCGGACCCAAGTCCGATTCCCATGCCGTCGTCCATGTCATGATTGTCCCTTTTTGTAGCGTCATCCGATTCGCTTTTACAGTACCCAAATGCCGAAGGATCCCGGTACAACTTTTCCAGATATGACGTATCACGATCCAGAGAGATGTCCTGCACCCAGACTAAATTTTCATATCACCAACTGCTGAGAAATCGGAGTCATAACCAGGCTTGGATTGTATAAATGTTGCTTCCCTCGTTTTCGTCTACACCATAGAAATTTCAATTGATACCCCACCGACTTTACAATTTCATTCTGCGATATACTGCTCATAGACCCATCTCCTAATTTTGCAATATGTCTCCAAGATTTGAATCCGAGAAGGTTGACCCTTCACCTTTGGGGAAGCCCCTCAACTTTGAATTTTCTGGCAAAACTGCTCCAACGCGCTTCTTGAAAGCTGCTATGACGGAGCGTCTTTCATCGTGGCATCCAACTGACCTCGAGGCCCGTGGAGTCCCCTCCGATACGCTGATCAATGTGTACAAGCATTGGGGCGAGGGCGGATTTGGTGTCATCTTGACCGGTAACACTATGATGGGTATGTTTCCCGTGCGGTTGTTTAAGTGATTGTTATTAATATTTATTCAGAACCTGACCAGCTTGAAGCTGCCGGCAATCCAGTTATTCCTCGCAAAGCTCCTTTTTCTGGGCAGCGGTTTGATGCTTTCAAGAGGCAAGCTGATGCCGCAAAAGCCCGTGGCGCCCTTGTCGTCTGCCAATTGTCGCATCCAGGTCGTCAGACCGCCAAAAATCTGCAACCTGATCCTGTCTCTGCCAGTGATGTCCAGCTCGAAGGCAATGTCATGGGCATGGAATTTGCCAAACCTCATCCAGCTACCCAAGAGGAGATCAATCAGATTATCGATGGGTTCGCACACGCTGCTGAGTACTGTGAGAAGTCTGGATATGACGGTGTCGAGTTGCATGGCGCACACGGATATCTCCTTGCCCAATTCTTTTCACAAACAACAAACCTTCGCAATGACAAATATGGCGGGAGCATTGAGAATCGTGCCCGCCTCACTCTTGAAATTGCCCAAGAAATCCGCAAGCGAACCAAGCCCGACTTCATACTCGGTATAAAATTGAACTCGGTGGAATTCCAAGACAAGGGCTTCCAGCCTGAAGAAGCGAAGCAGCTTTGCCAGCTACTGGAGCAAAACCGGTTCGATTTCGTTGAATTATCTGGTGGTACCTATGAGAGTCTGGCATTTGAGCACAAGCGTGAATCCAGTAAGAAACGAGAAGCTTTCTTCCTTGACTTTGCCGATCAGATAACTCCACACATTAAGCATACCAGGTCGTATGTCACTGGTGGCCTTAAAACAGCGGGGGCTATGGTCAACGCGCTCAAATCGGTTGATGGTGTCGGTCTTGCCCGTCCAATCTGCCAAGAGCCACATCTTCCGCTGGACATCTTGCAAGGGAAGACACTCGGTGCTATCAAGCAGCAGGTCGATATGAATAACTTTGGCCTTACCAATATTGCTGCCGGCACTCAAATCAAACAGATTGGAAGAGAGCAGGAGCCGGTTGATTTGAGTGATGAGAGCCAAGTCGAGGCGTTCAACAAAGACATGGGCAAGTGGAGTGAGAAAATGGCAAACAACGAGGATGGATGGAACTTTGGATACATCGATCTCGAGAGTGCGAAGGTTGCACCGTATGCTGCTCCTACGCAGGCATGAGGCATAGAGGAGGAATGACGAGATTATGCATGAATTTAATAGCGATCGGTCTGGATTAGAATGAGTGGTTGATGTGAGCGTTTTGCCAATGTTTAAAGCTATCTTGAAGACCATGAGCATTTTTGAGTAGATCGATTTGCTTCTGATTCGTACGCCAGTGCTATCAGGACTACGGCCCTATCTCTAGTTCCGAAAACGATCGAAGATTCTGTATTCCATAAAAGGACAGGAAGCCAATGCGTTATTATTGCCATTTCCATGTGTATTTTAATTAGGAGAAAATGCTCCGTAAATCTATGACATTCCGGCTAATCCGTAAGGACGTCACCGACACTCCCAGATGCATATACAGGTCTATCATGAGAGAATATATACAAGATGTATGTCCAGAACCTCACTCCATACCACAAATGCCAGCCATTGATCGTTCCATTAATTCTTCTCTTTGACCTTGACAAAGTCTCCAAATTTGATGCCAGGGTAAATCTCTATGTTGCAATCGAGTTTTTCCTTCCCTTGATTTTCTCCCTCAGCCCCAGCCCGGTAATGCTACTCTTCCTTCTTTGTTTACCCTCGTCATTCACATTCTCGGCCTTGCTGCCCTTGTGTTTGCTCTTGCGCGGCGCACAGTCGCTCAAGGTTTTGTTGCCATAGAAGCCGATCACTCCTACCCCTTGACCGTTGCTATCCTTGGCCGGCTCCATGTACTTCTTCTCCTCGGCAAACTCCTTGAGCGCCTCGAGGTAGGCGCTTTCAGACTGGAAGCGGCCAAGCCGACGGGTCGCTGGAGAATAGGCGGGAAGAGTAGAGGTTGTTGAGGGTGCAATGGAGGCGGTGTCACCGAAGTCACGGACCCGTGGGGTATAGTATTCATTATATGCAGGTGGGTGCGGGGAGGTTTGAGTAGAGCGTTCGGTTGGATTGGATTGAGGCTGGGGCTGCTGAGCGACGAGGAGAGCTTGGGTGGATTCGAGGGAGGTTCGTGAGTGAGGCTCCGTGGGATCATCCATGGTGACAAGTATGATTTGGGCCCAGGAAGAAAAGTAATAATTGACTTTTCTACAAGGATGATGAAGGAGAAGAACTGTCAATTAGACAATGACGGAAACCATTTGGGCAGATCTTTGCAGAAGTGAGGGTGAGGTTAAAGGAATCATCCTACATCATCCGGTCGCACAGTCCTTATGTCACACATACCTACTCTGCTAATTGAGGTCATCCCAGACAGTGCATGAGCTGTAGAAACATTGACTAATGCCCGAGAGGCCCACAACGCTGAACGACGAATTATATTCTGTCGTCCGACCACGTTGAGATCTAAACCAGATTCGAAAACAGCCGCGCGCTTGACAAGAAACATAAGAGAACTGAGCATTAGGTTGGACATGGAAAACTCACGACTGCACTCCCCACATCTAGATGTGAAGACGATCATATGTGCTTTTCAAATGATGTTCGCTTAGTCTATTCCCTACATGCGCAGGGTGGCCGGACACGCACGCATGCGACTATCCCGCTTCGGCGATCTCACGTCTTCCCTTCGATGTCTGCCCATAAACCTGCAGCTTTTTGACAACTACCGACCCAGCGAGGCTTCCAGTGCTCCCCAATCATCCCCCAAACCGTAGTGACCTGACTGAAGGAGTCCCCGATGCCGCCGCTAATCGAGAAGAGTCACCCTCGTATCAGCACCAAATGTGGGGTTGCCCCGCGCTGTCTCTGCGATGGCCGTGGTAAGAGCGAACTGCCGAAGGCCAGTGAATACCAGTGACGACAGAGCACCGACAGCCTTTGGGTCTCCTGGTAGCTAATCACGCAATGGTGAATATAAGGCTTCTCTGATACGCTTGAACAAGATGGAGGAACAGCTCAGCAAAAGCTACTACTTACAAACACTCGAAGACCAACCTTTGCGACTGAAACAAGAAACATGACGACTAAAGCCCGTCGCAACCCTCCATTTAGGGCCGAACATCTGGGGTCGTTACTCAGACCGAAGGACCTGATTGAGAAGCGCACTGCCTTTGAGAAGAAGCAATTCGCTTTGGAAGACCTCACCAAACGCGAAGATGAGGCCATCAAGGAGGTTGTCAAGCTCCAACTCGACGCAGGTCTCCATTCTATTTCCGATGGCGAATATCGGTATCGCAAGCTCTTTAACTCACTGTTGCGGCCCTGACTGATGAACAATAGACGGCATCAGTTTTGGGGCACGTTCTTCCCAAATCTGCAAGGCATGGAAATCTACTCAAGTCCATCCATGGACCTCTTCAGACCGTATCTACCGGATATCGCGGCCTTCACCGAGCTCGAACACAACCCAGAAGAATCCGTTTTCTGTACTGGAAAGATCAAACACGGAGGTAAATCTGACAATCTCAGACAATACGAATATGTAAAGAGCCTGCTTCCGAAAGAGCGATGGGGTGAAATCAAGATCACATTGCCAGCTCCAGAGTGGTATCACATGCGATATAAGGAGGGCAAAGCATATACCAAGGACGCCTACAGCAACGATCAAGAGTACTTTAATGATCTGGCCGTGGCATACCAAACAGAGCTTGAGCTTCTGTATGAGGCAGGGCTCAGGAATGCGCAAATCGACGACCCCAATATGGCCTGTGAGTGATCGACGACGGTGCACGTCAAAACTATTTTTACTCAAATTTCCATAGACTTCTGCTCCGAATCGATGTTAGCAGGCTGGAAAGAGGACAAGACCAATTCGCTTACTGCCGATCAACAATTGGATGCTTACATAGCGCTCTACAACAAGTGCATTGAGAAGCACATCGATAAGATGCACATTGGTCTCCACATTTGCAGAGGTGTGAAAGACCGCTTATTTGACACTTGGAGATCTTACTGATTGAATCCTGTACAAGGCAACTTCGTTGGCTCTCGACATTTCTCCGAAGGCGGTTATGACCGTATTGCTATCAAGCTCTTCAACACTCTTAATGTATCCACGTTTTATCTCGAATACGATACCCCTCGGGCTGGTGGCTTCGAGCCCCTTGCCCATCTCCCTCTGAACAAGAATGTGATCTGTGGTGTCGTAACTTCCAAGTTCCCCAAACTTGAGGACAAGAGCGAGACGGTTGCGAGAGTGATGAGTGCCGCTGATATGATAGCTAAAGGTTCGGGCCAGACTCGGGAACAGGCTCTGGACAGGATGGGTGTCAGTCCACAGTGTGGATTCGCTAGCCACGTCCTGGGAAATGCATTAGAAATAGAAGATATGAGGAAGAAGTTGCAATTGGTGAGAGAGATTGCGAACGAGATTTGGCCGGGTCAACCGTAAGATGATCGAAAGCCTTCTGAGTTCAACATCGGCAAACAGAAAGTTTGATTGGGCAAGCTACTCCTCAAAGCATTCGTGACATTAGCTGCAGTGATTTCGTCTGTGAGTACGCAAGAACTTTGGGTTGGGAGGGGCGTAGTACCCGATCATCCGATGAGACCGCAGATCAACGTAGAAACAAAGCTCTTTGACTGCTCTTTCAAGACTGCGGAGACTTGGGGATGATGCTAGCCAGAGCTGGTACTCTCTCAGTACGTGAGGGTGTACCAAAAGGTTGCTCATACATAACTTGAGCACAATGGGAGACCCAGGCGGGACAATTCTTGACACAATATTTGTCTCACATTTTGATTTTCCTTCTCTTCATTCGATGCTGAATCATCCTGGCCTACCCTTCCTTCTCCACGAAATGGCCCCGTTTTGTGCCAAATCATTTTCGTCTGAATGAGGCTCACATTCCCTAACCCAAATGTGGCTAGCTCAGTGCGACGGCCTTAACTTCTTGCAAACTCTGATATTTGTTGAGATTTGTCGGAAAACTTGGCCAACAACGTTGCCTTGCACGAATAAAATAATATACTGGATGAGCTCGTCAGGAAATTTCTGGCGAGCGACTTGTTTCCAATGTTTCCAATGTCCTGTACTCTGTCGTTCTCCATATGCGTATGTACTCATTTAAGGATCGGTTGTTGTGCATGAGCAACGCATTCGTCACATCTTTACATCCTCGCCGTGTGCGCTTGGCGTTTTCTATTCTCTCGCCTCCGCTGTGAATAGCTTCATGCTAAGTCACTTGTCTTGGCTCTGCAACGGAAGAATGCCGACGGTACCACCCCTGGTTGCTGACTTGAGGTTGAAATTCAGCCTGTTCGTCTCGCTCGGCATACTGCTTGCAGAGTGCGTTGTCGCTTTCAACCTCAGTCTTTTGTTGACAAGCTCTCTAATCATTAGGCTGGATTGAGGAATGCTGTGACGGAGAGCCCAGACGATGAGTCCAACGCTGGAGCGGATCCTGTTAATCCGGAACCAACAGCTCGTGAATGTTTGAGTTTGCTCGATAATGGACGGGGTTATGAGCTTATTAGAAGTGCAAAACGTATCGGGGTCTAGGAAAATTTGAATCGATCTGGTGATACCAATCAAGCAATCACAAGATGCTTTTAATTTGGCTTGAGAAAAGATGAAATGCCTTGAGGTCCAGTCCCCAAGATGTCAAACATAAAAAAGGAAAAAGAACTCTCTGCATGAGCGGCTTGTTTATAAACGACAGTTTGACGGCTTCGAAGCGGGATATATAGAACTCCACAACCTAGAGCTCCACAAGTAAGTCGTATTTCTGAACTGAATGAGTTCTTTATCTTCATTACATCTCGTGTCGAGTTCATTGCGAATGGCGACGTCGTGCTGAGGTCGTTCTATCTGCGGCGCTGCGCAAAGAAGCGGATACTTTGTGGTTTCCAATGTCACACTCATACCTATGCTAACATGAGATCGTGATCATTTACATTGCGTATGTACTGCGCGTATCACCTCTTTCAGATGAAATCAAGGCAGGGCGTAAGCAGGAGTGTAGTCAGGCCGGGCCAAATATCGTCTGCTCAGGTCTGGACGAGCGGATTGGAAGTCGCAAGGTGGATTGATGTTCTGAGATACCGGTCAAGATAAAGAATTTCTCTCCTGGTAGAAACTCTGAAAGTCAGCGCCGGGCAGGCTCTAGACTATTACTTCATGTGTTGGTACCAAAACTGCAGACTGACTAAAATTGCCCTCCAGCTCGATCGGACTTTTGCGGTCAGTGTCGGTTCGAGGCTGAATTCAACGGAAACTGATACTTTCAGATTTTATGCAGTACACTCAGAACTGGTGCCCGAAACTCATACCTTGATCACCTGCATAGGCGCGTTACGTCACTTGATGATTGTTTTGGACGCGTGCGTACATTCACTTGCTCCTTCTTATCTCTCTCGCTCTGCACACCACCCACGCCAACAATTCCACCCTCTCTTCTCTGAATACCATTTTTCGTCTAATTTCGTTTACCTAAGCATATCTCATCGCGGGTAATGAAACGGTCTAAATAGATACGCCTTTATCTGTGGTTGACGTTAAGCTGGGCGGCATCGGCATTCGGCAGTATGGCGCGCGAAGAGAACTGTTCGACGTCGCCAAACTCTGAATCTGCTAGGTGGGGCAATATGGTAAAGGCCACTTATCTAAATAACCTCTTCTCGCGGAGCTAATCGATCTCTTGCGCTAGAAGCGAGAGGCCGGAGTTGATGATACAGAGTCGACAATAGCGCCCAAGAAGCGTAGGCCTACCGCCATGGAAGTCACTGAAGCGGCCGAGCAACGCGATGCTGCCCGCCTCAAAGCGATAGGCAATACCGCCGTAGACCCAACGGCTGACTCTTCAAGCACATCTTCTTCAGACGACACCGAGGAGCATGAGGCACAGCTGTCTTGGAAGAATGTTCCAGTTTCGGCGCATGTGGCTCTCCGTCGTCGTCTCCGACGTGCTGGATATTCATCAGGTTCATATTTCTCAGAAAATTCCTACCTGTCATCTGACGAGTCGGAAAACGATCCCGCTAAGACGCCAGTCAATATCGTGCCTCGTAAAAGACGCATGTCCACTACATCGAATTCCACCGAATATTCTTCCAGCAGCTCCGAAAACTTACCAGCCAACACATCCCTCTCCAAGAGTGTCCTGGATAAGGTCGAAACCGCCATTGACACTTCTAAGGAGACCCCAGTAAAAGAGACAAAGAAGTTTTCAATGCCACAGGTTTCGACATTGCACAACTCAATGGCTGATGAAGAACTCAGAGCTCGCTTGGCACGTGTTCTTGCAGTCCACTCTTTTAGTGCCGAGGAACAAACCATCCTTAATCAGGCGCCTGATCGACTCAGTCCGACAATCTTGCGCCGTTTCAATGCCATGCTCAATCTCTGTGAGAGTGACGAGCAGGTCAAAGTGGTATTTCAAATGATTCAGCAACAGGCTTCTGATATGACCAAGGGAAGCAAGGGCAACGACGTCCAAAATTATTCAGACAAGCCTTTATCAGCACAAAAGGATCCTGCGTCTCAATCCGTTCAGAAGAAGACGAATAAAAATAAAAAGCGAGCGAAATACGCGAAGTGGACGGGGAAGAAAGCGAGTACAGCACAAGAGGAGAACCAAAATTATCATGAGTCGTCACGAGAGAAGCACGAAAAACGCGCACGAGCCCTATTGGAAGGTATCCCGGCCCGCCAGACTGGTTCATATCATCCCAAACTTCAAATTGACTCGTACCATCCGAAACAGAAGGTGGATTCCTATCGTCCGTACGGAGATGGCGGTGTTTCAAGGGATGGAGGAAAAGTGAGTGGGGCAAAGAACTTAGAAGACGACAAGAAGAACAATGATGGAAAACAACACCATCGTACGGCGAAGGGCGATGGGAAGCAAAACAGCGGTGGCAATCAGCGTGGCGGTGGCAATAAACACGGTAGCGGCAATCAGCGTGGCGTTGGAAAGCGTTATGACCACCCAAATCAGGGCAACAGCGGAAAGCTGCATGGCAAGAAGAATAGATATACGGGCTGGAAGCCACGCCATCGCGAGCACCAGCCAGCTGGGGGGAAGACTACTAACCACGAGAGTCTGCAAGCTGGTGCAGATGGGAAGACTCATGGTCATGAGAAAAAGAGTGATGCTGCTTAGAGAAGGGTGTTACATGAAAATGTTTGCCGTTCTACTGACGGTCTTGTCAAAAATGTGGCGGCCATTTCATGATCGTGGCAATCATCCCCGTGGCCTCTTCAAGTCAGCTTCGATGGGTTCAAATCTCTGAACTTCGGATTGTTTCTAAATTGCTCAACTGAAATTCGACACAGACCCTTCACATTTCTGCACCAGGTCCACTAGATAGCGGATAGCTTCATTCCCCAATTGAAACCCCTTATGCTCCTGAATGGCCTCTGAATTATTTTTTGAAATTGTGCTTGAATACATAATTACGGCTGCATGCAAAAGAACTTATAATTGTTGCTAGACGTCGTGTGAGGTATCCTGGGACGGGAGTGACCTCGATCGACTTCGTAGATGGGCCCTGGAGCAATGCGGGGATTTCAATCGCGCTGGCTTCTTGTATTAATTAGAAGGACACGCAGGGAGTACCTCGAGGTCCGCAGTAGAGGAGAGGCTGGCTGGAAGCTAATGAGAATTAGCTTCGTAAGGTCCGGTAGGTTCCGGCAAAAAGTAATTCCGAAGTCTCATATGATCAATTATTGCCAGGTTTGTCTTTCGCATACTCCGTACTGTACCGGTTCTAAAGCAACGAAATAAGGGAACCTCTTTTACGACATTTGGCTCCAGCTGAGAAAGCCTCTACTTGATGTACTACCTGATGAAAACATCTACAATGATTTTGATGAGGTTTGAGGGTCATTTGCCTCCAGGAGGTCCCTCGAGACCTATGCAGGTACATTGACTCGGCCTTCCGTTCAGCCTTGCGCTCCCGCCGGAGCAGCTTCGGTAGGCGCGACGTCTGCCTGAAGTCGACTTCAGATTACAAGACTCGCTAGATATTTTCGTTTCCCCTCTCGACCTCCTTTCCCAACGAATGGGCGCGTTATGGATCAAGTATGATCGAGGATTGGTGGATACGATCATACGGAATAAGACTTGATACTAGTTCGCTACGTCAACTGGTGCGTCCTGGAACGGGATCAGCGAAAGAAAATGGTCGTCGATCCACTATCGGCACTTGGACTTGCCGCAAATATTATTCAGTTCATAGAGTTTGGCAGTAAACTGGTGTCCAAGAGCGTGGAGCAATACAATTCAATCGAGGGTAGTGCTGCCAATAAGCAAGACATTGAATTGGTGGCTAGGCACGTCAATCGGTTAAGCGAGGATATTGTGGGCAAAGTTACCGCTAAGGGAACTCTGTCCAGGAATGAAGATGCTCTCAAGCAACTCGCACAGTCATGTGCTCAAGCTGCTAGCGAGCTAATCGGCATTCTGGAAAGCCTGAAGCTTGAAACAGGTGTTAGTGGAGCAAAAAGGATGGTGAAAAGTCTGCGGCAGGCTTTCCGGACGATGGGCCAGGAAGATAGAATCGAGGCATTCGAGCGGAAGTTGGACTACTTCCGTTCTGAGCTCACGTTGAACCTGGTGATGCTCACGCAGTAAGTTGATATTTCTGTCCGCCATCCCCGCTTCTATGTATTCATTTCAATACTCGTCTGGACAAAGTCGTCGCAATTAAAATCTCCTCGATCGTTGCTCCAGGCACTTTACCTTGGTCTGTGATCGAGATTTTAGAAAGAGTGCTTTCATTTGGAGCGAGGATCGATTGCCACATTTTCAAACTCCGCATTCACTGACAGATACAGTGACCAGAGCTCCAGCTTCCAAGTAGAGCTTCGGCAGTTACACAAATCTGTTGCGGAACTAAATTCGAATCAGGAAGACAGGTTGGATCAATTGTTTGAAACTCTGAAGCCTCTCATGGCTCATCGTGCTGGCGATCCTTTCAGCGTGCGTGAATTGCCGGCTGTACGGGGCTGGCTTTCGGCAGCAGCATCTGCGGCTTCGGAAATTTCTCGGGAACAAGTAGTGCTAAATAGCCTCCACTTTCAGTCCATACACATTCGCGAAGCAAATGTTCCGGAAGCGCACGCTAAGACTTTCCAATGGATGTTCGACCGCGCGATGTCGGTCTCCTCCCAATCGTACGGGAACATCGGATATGTGGAATGGCTTCAGCAGTCCAAGGGAGAAAATGGCATATTTTGGATCGGAGGAAAGGCAGGATCTGGGAAATCTACTCTGATGAAGTTTATTTACTACCACCCGAAAACTAAAGAGGCGCTTGATCAGTGGGCGAAGGGGCATAGAATAGTTATTGCGTCGTTTTTCTTCTGGCACGCTGGTACCATTCTTCAAAAGTCCCAAGAAGGTCTTATGCAATCTCTGTTGTTTGAGATATTCCGAAAGTGCCCTGAGGTCATACCAGAAGTCTGCTCTCGTCGCTACTGGTCGGCATTAACCACTAATCAAGAGATCTGGAGCCGCGCTGAGCTCCTCGAGACGCTCAACACTTTATCGACACAGAATAAATTACTTGCCAAATTTTGCTTGTTCATTGACGGTTTAGACGAATATCACGGACATCCAGCGGAGTTAGTGAATATGCTTGCAAAGCTTGCTAAGATGCCAAATATCAAGATCTGTGTTTCAAGCCGTCCCTGGGAAGTATTCAAAAAGGCTTACGACCATCCCGGGAAAAGATTGTACCTTCAGGATCTCACCCGCGGCGATATCGAATTGTATGTACGGAATCAACTAGGAGAGCATGAAGAATTTCATAATGCTGATTCGAGAGATTCTGTTTATAACATGGTCGTTCATACCATCACAAGCAAAGCAAAGGGTGTGTTCTTGTGGGTATTCCTGGCTGTGCGATCCATTTTGACTGGTCTTGACAATGGTGATACTATTGAAATATTACAGGAGAGGCTTAAAGAATTACCGGATGAGCTTGAGGAGCTATTCAGGCGTATGTTGGACGGCGTTGATAGAGTTTATCGGGAAAAGAGCTCCCGGACTTTTCAGGTTGCTTTGGCAGCCGATGGTCCCCTCTCTACCATGGCCTACTCTTTCCTTGATGAGAAACCGCATCAAGGGATCTCCATATCAGGAATATGTCCCCTCGAAGACCCAGAGATTTCCAGACGGCAGAAGCAGATGCAGAAGCAGGTGAATGCGATATCCAAAGGACTGCTGGAGGTGACCATGGACCCATATACACAGTATGTGTATTTTAGGTTCAAAGTTGACTTCCTTCACCGGACAGTTCGGGAGTTCTTGTATGAGAATCGAGACAGGCTCTGGAAGGCTTACGACCTGGAACCTGATGTCCATGTTTCAATCTGCCAAGCTTTATCTGCGGTTCTGAAAGCCTGTCCACTCGAGCTTAAAATGGAAAAAAGCAATCTGCGGGCTTTCAATGAAGTCTTCGAAGATATCGCCTGTCATGCACGGCAAGCAAAGTGCACCACAGGAGAAGCGCAGACTGCTATCCTAGACGAATTCAGATCCATTGTCGCGCTAAGGCGCAGCCAGAATCTTGCTTTCGAAAGATGGGCAAGGTCTTCTGAAAGCGAACCGCACTTTGGTCTTGCTCAGACGCACTTTGACGCGTTCTGCGTGAAGATGGGACTGAGCCTCTATCTTGAGGCCCGGTTCAAAAGGGAACCGGCGTTAGCGCGGCAAATTCAACGTTATCCAGAAGCGGAGTTAGATCGCAATTTACTCGAGATAGCTTTGATGCCACCCCTGCATTCTCGGAAATATGAAAGTTTCAATGAGTTCACCGTCATACAGCTTTTGCTGCAATACCTACCCTTGAATTCGGCAATGTCTTGGCATGGTAGCAATTCAAGCTGTAATAATTACGGCACTACTTGGGGCAGATTTCTGGAAACTTTCCAGACTGCTGGATGGAGCGTTAGAAATCTCGAACTGGTCCAACTCCTACTCCGGGAAGGCGCTGATCCTAATGTTCGACGACCTGATGGTGAAATAATTTGGGCTGACTTTCTTTTTCCTAAACCGAGAGTCTGCAGCGCAGATAAACTCGCGTTGGTGGAACAGGTTATTAAAGCCTTCTTGGATCATGGCGCACATCCGAATCATGTTCTGTGCTCCACTGCTTCAAAGGTGACTGTATGGCAAAGACACCTGGTTAATTTGGGCTTCATGAATAGAGGTGAATGTCCAGAAAAAGCATTGTATAAAGAATTTGATCTTCGAGTGACCCGGACGCTCATCTTTGCTGGTGCAGACCCCAGTATTACTATATCTCCACCGAAGTCCAGTAGGAAAACTTTCTCCGTATGGGACATCACGTATGCGTATTTTCCCGGTGACCAGGGCTTACGCCTGTCAAATCTGATACGTCCAGAACATCACCGAGATAGCGATCATTCAGCGCAAATACACAGAACGGGTGGTCTTTCTACGATTGAGCAGCAAGAAAATGGAGAGCCCTTGAATAAAGTAGTAGAAAATGGTAAATCCAGGACGCCGCGACAGGAGAATGAACAGTCATCAATGGAACCTACCAGAAACCTATCGTCGCCAGGAGCATCTGGAAGGCGAAGACCTGAGAAAAATACCAAGAATTCCAAAATTGCTTTCCTCGAAAAGCTCAGAGTATCTTTTGCTAGCAGATGATTGAGGTAGATTAAAAGATCAATAGCCCAGGCTGCTAGAGATTTCAAAGATATCCTGTCTTATCCTCAAACGATACATTAAACGTGCTATACCTGGATCGAATATAATCCATGCATAATTAGATATGCAGAGATGCAGTGGAGGAGCGAGTAGATAGTTGATAACTTTATCTCCCAATTGAAACCACTTATGTTCCTGAATGGCCTCTGAAAGTCTGAATTATTCTTTGAAGTTGTACTTCATGAAAATTCTTGGTTCTCGCATCCCCAGGCCTTACGCTTTGTTGCTTTGCAAAGTTAAATGATAGCTTCACAGTAAATTCTCAATCCATGGCTCGTACTTTCTTTGTATCCAACAAAATCGAAACGTTCATGTTTTATTCCGCAGCATTGCTGCGATATGTGAGTACTCTCCTAGTCACCGGAAGAACCGCAGACAAAAACGTGGGATCACAAGCATGATTCATTCACACTCGAGCAGACGCCTGGTTTACCAAATCTGCAACCCATTGAGGCCTCTTGCCAATTCTTGACGGCGTTACTTCAGCCTCTCAGGAAGAGCAGCAGTCATGTATAAAACATCTCAAGCTCGCTTCGTAGATTCTCGACACGAAATGTCAAAAATTCTCTATAATACAGAGCCGTCAGTCTAGAAGCGGCCAGAAACCTGGGCACGCCCATCAATCTGCTACTCTTCGACCTTAAGTCAAGCTGGCTCTTTACTAACCTCAAGACCATTATGGATCCCAAAACTCTGTTCGGAGCCATTAACGCAATTTCGACACTCGCTTTCAAGCTCGACTTCTCTACACCACCTAGCGACTTCGAAATACTTTGCCGGGTACTCAAGGTGGTCTTCTGAGTCTGGATCAATGTGCTCCCATCTGCGATCGACAACCAACGACAGCCCAGTGCAGTCCTTGAGAATGGAGCCAACAAACCCTGGAGGCCGATGGCGTCCAAGCGTGTCCTTCCGCAGCAGGCCGAGGCGTGGATGCCCGGCCTCTATCCTGTCGCCATCATGGTGCTTCAGATGATCCGGTCCATCCAGGCTCTGATTCTTCTCCGGTACCTTGCCGATCCAATTCGTCACCTGCGCGCCCTTCGGCTTCAGCTCTTGCGTGAACGCATCGTCATCCACAGGCATATAGTTGTGCAAGCATCCGCCAACAGATGTGTTCTCGTGGATTCTGATCAGCAACCTCGTGGCATGCGCGTCAGACCTACATATCTCGACATCGGCTGCTACCAGTTGCGTCCATCGGCATCCGCCAACGCAGGTCACATTCCCTGACTTACGTGGAACATGTGTGCTGGCGGTAGCCACGCAAATCTATGCTGAGGCGGTTAATTGACCTCCTCAAACACTGGGCTAACGCGCCGCCCTGGGCGGTAGCGTTCGACCCGTAGTGTGGCCGTTGACGGCCCGAGATGACTCGTGCTGCCAAAGCCCACATGTTCAGAGAGCAACAATGGAATACATGGCGGCCACAATGGATGTAATGGGAGAAACGAAGACTGTATGTCATCAAGGTTGCCGATAAGACTTACCAGACCGAGCGCGTTGCTCGTCTCAATTGGTGGTCTCGGGCCTGGAAAGCAGCTGTAACTTGTTTCGACCTGACAATGGACTCACGGCCGGACCTTGAATGGATGCCCTTCCGTGTTGTACACCCACCGATTTGGCTCATTAAACTTGACATGCCATTCGTCGTCGTCGTCGCTGAAGATCAGGAACAGATACTTTAAAGTTTCCGAAAAGAAGTAACTCTCCTGATTGTCTCCCGCTCGATTCGCTCCATCCGGGGCGTTGACGTCACGAAGGTAGTTATAACCGCGTTCCAGGCGTGCATTCTTATCAATGGCCTGCCAGGCATCCCATGCCCAGTCTCGATATTTCTCGTCTTTCGTCATTCGATAAGCATAGTAATACGACTCGATGGCCTCGGGGCGGAGGTTATAAGAACTTTCGGTGATCCAAAAGCCGCTCTTGCTGTTGAAATCGTCGGCGCCTCCTTCGGACGGAGGCTTGTCGCACTTCCATGGCGGTGTTGTCTTGCCGCATTCGGATGGCATCCACATGAACTTCTCGGGGCCGATCCGAGTCTCAGTGGACACATACGTGTGATGGCATCCATGTATGAGTTTCTGCATTTATCTTAATTGAGCTGATTGGGAGACAGGGATACTGTACTCACGAGTCCAAAGTCTATGTATCTCGTTTCGTTCAGGACGAATCCGCCAAGGAGAAAGTTGCCGCCAGCAAAACACTCCATATGGCCCGAAATTGGAAGCAACTTTCCTACTGCCCCGTCGTGCTGGCCCAGGAACGTGATATCGGGGTGTCCCGCAGGAGTTGATGCGAGATGCTTGATTGTTGACTCGGCAGTTTGAGTCCATCGGTCTTTGTATTTGGTGAAAGAACTGGTATCGTACATGTAGACCTTTAGCAGATATTCGTAGAAAGAATCGGAGCTTCCGCCCCAGGAAGCTATTCCAGGTTGAAACAGTCCGGTGCGGACATCGACTTCGGTCCCAACAAGTCCAGGAAATGGCTCAGCTGTTTTTGGCTGAGGATCCAATAGAACGTCCTCGGATTTTTGGGCCAATTGGGCGTATTTGGGGTCTTTAGTCAAGTCGGAGAGTTTCGTCCACTCTAGGACCTGTCAGAGTTGTAAGCCCACAATTCAGCGCTTCTGCCTCTGGATGCTGCTCACTAGAGTGCCAGCTCCGGCTAGACTGTTTCCATGGACGCCTTCCAGCGAGTGTGGATCTATATCACCAGAAGGGAGAGAATTTCCATCGACAAAGGCGGCGGACAGAACATCACCCAAGGCCTTTGCCTGGTCAAGCAGGACCGTGGTATCGTTTATATGGGCTTTCATAGACGCAAAAGGACCGTCTAATAGCTCAAAAGCGGAGAGCAATCCGCCCATGTATCGAATTGTGCTTTCGAAAACAGATATGGGCGTGTTAGTGTGGTGAAAGTCGATTGACTTGATGTGCGCAAGAACAATTTGGACAACGTCCGCGTTCTCCATCAGAATGGCGGTGCCAAGGGCGTCGACGGCAGTTGCCCCCCAGTCATTGCGACTGTGGCCGGGCGAGTTGGAGACGGGCATTAGCTCGTCGTGGGGAAATGCAGTCCTGTAGTATCCATCCCAGGCGAACTCGAATGCAGATTTGATAGCCTCCCTTCGACTGACACCGTCGTCCACGGGTACGGGAGAGAATACTTTGCGAGACGAATTCCAGCGGCTGGATAGAACGAAGAAAAATGACAGTGCTAGTATGATGAATATTGGAGGAAGCGTCAAGGTCAAGCAGTGGACCGAGGGTAGGCGCGATGACCTATGAAGCAGTTTGATTATTGACTCCCTCATGCTCGAAGAGGAATTACCAGCGACGGCTACGCAGCACGATTCCAGTCTCCGACAAGGCTGGAGGTAGGAGGTAGGTCAGCCCAGGTGACGGGATGATAGAGAATTGTCACGTGAACAGGACCTTCCATGCCCTGGCCGTCAGCGGGTCTCATCTCATCTCAGGTACCTAAGCTAATGTAGGCACCCATCGTGCCATCTACTTAGGGTTACCTAACCAAGTGTAGGTACATCTCATACCTAGTCTGCATGACCCTTGATAACCCCTGTAACAGCCCCTGACGTATTTTAGGGCGTTGAGCATAACGGCTCCGAACGGCCCCCAAAATAGCCAACTACATCTCCATGTTATTCGCTAGCAGCCAAAGGAACCAATCTCTTGCCCTGCAGGGGCCAGGAAGAGCGCTTCACCGTCTTGAGTATGGAATACGAAAAGCCTACCGTTATCCTTGATGGTATCGCTCGACATTGTGGCCATGACGAAACGCAGATTCAATCCTTCAAGCTACAGCCTCGCGCGATGCGGAGTTTTTCAGCTTTACCAATAGGCTTGATTGCTAAACTACAGTTTCAGCCTGATAGAGGAATGCCAAGAGTCAGCGCGTATGGCACGAGCAGGCAGTCTAGGGCGAAGCTCGCCTTGCTGATCGTTCCGCAATTCACCTACAACACACCTTGGACGGGATCGAGGAGCTCCCTATCGCCTTCTCTTCCCGATTAATTACCCATAATTTCTCTTCCACCGTCGACCTTGCGGTCTCAACTACGTCAAGGTGCTCATCAGTAGATCATGCTTTTGTTGTTGCGGAAAGCGTTCCATTTCCTCCTGGCTGTCGCTTTGGTTCGCGCCGACCAATGGAGCAATCCCCCAGGCGATTTGGACGACCTCGCTACACAATGGTCTGTCGGCCTTCGCGTCCAGCTTACCTGGGAGCTCGATCAGACTGTAAGCCCCATAACCATACGGCTTAGGCACTGGAGAGCGAGAGATGTCTTCCTGGCGACGTTAGCAGGTGAGTTAAATTATGCACCTCAAGCTGGAATGCTCGCAAGGTAGGGGTAGCTGAACATCTAATAAGATTCTGTTCCCAACCCCAATTCCCATGGTTCCTTCAATTGGACAATCGGCGAGCAGGACGGCGTCGACGCAAACGCTATAGCAGTCGATAAAAGCTTCGTCTTGGATATGGTTGATCCTTCAGGAGACACCGGCACCCGCGGAGGCTGGATCAACAACACCTTGACGAGTAAGGGATTCATAATCAATCCAAACCCGACCAGCACGTCTTCCTCTTCCTCTCCGTCTTCCTCATCCCCTCCCACTTCCTCTTCCTCGTCGCCTTCCGAACCCATACCGATCTCGTCCACTTCGCCCTTGGCCTCGCCTAGCAACGGTTCCAACGCCGCCGCGAACGCATCCTCCGGCCTCGATTCCGCGACTAAAGTCGGTCTGGGCGTTGGCCTCGGCTTGGGAATTCCACTACTCATCATTCTGGCTGTTGGGTGCACATGGTGGATGGTCCGCCGGCGGAAGCGGGCTGGCGACGGGATCGCTACTGGAGCAGGATATGGGGAGATGCAGCCAGCTTTTTACGACAAGCAAGTCTCAGCTCCCGTCTCCGTCCAATATCATCCGCCCGAATATTCGTCGCCGCCCAGTGAGCTCCACGGAGGCGGAAGACATTATGAACCGGCTGAAATGCCCTCAGATGGATAACAGCGTTGGCCCTCTGCCAACAATTCTGCAATGAGCTCTGCAGCGAGCTCTACTGCGGATTCGGCAGCCGGGTCTGTAACTATTTGAAACCGGAGGTAAAGGGCCTGTCCATTCTATACACACAATTCGAAAGCAGCTGTTAAAAAGCCTCGTTCTTACCTCAGATGAAATACCATGAAGAGAAACATCCCTACGCTACGTGGAACGCAGAGATGATGGATAATGTATGGGAATATCCCGATACGAAAGTCGGTTTTGTTAAAAGTCGGTCCGGATATCCTAACACAGCCTCTCCTGTGTGACTGCAGAAGTAAACGCGGCTGAATGAAACATCAATGTGCCTGCGGATGATGAAGCGAGAGCTCAAGTGACCTAGGGTGCACACTACTTATCAATCAGGGCGCATTATACAAAGATACTTTGAAAGAAAATAAGAAATGCTCTGTAAACTAGGTGTGTTACTATCAAGTTTACTTGTTTTATTAAGCTAATTGGCACTAGTTTGATGTTTTACTAATCTGGCACTGAGCATTGAGGATTTGAGGGAGTTGGAATCTATGTAAAAGCTACGACCCCTACATCCAACTGTGCTTCGTATTCAAGGATGAAAGGACACGAAGTAAGTGTAAGGCTGTGACATTTTCACTTGGCGATGGAGCCTCAATAGCTGTAACAGATGCTATGTGTGACTTTGCGTGCTTGGTATTCTACAGGAGGCCATGTTGGCGAGGTTGATGACTTGAGTGTAATGTGACTTGAAGGCTTTGGACTCATTACAGGGATTTGTCAATGTTTATTCGCCGAGCTCTACTGCTCTTCCGTCAGTTCAACGGTCATTTTATGTCCATTCATCGGTACCGCATTCATCCCAATCATTCCCATGTACGATCATTCATCATGTAAAATTCACACTCTCTGACAGAAAGGACAGAGTGTACCACTAGAGCATGAGCTTTTGCTTCCAGTCGTGACCCAAGGCTCTCAGAGCGTGAATTGGTCAGGGCACGTCAACATGTTTTAGAGCCGAGCTATTGAGTTGCTGATTTCGAAATGTAGTCATGTCTTATCTTACAGTCATTCGCAGTCATTCATCGTGCCAGACTCACAAGAAACCACAAGTAGACCGGTGTAGCTAGCAACTATAAAGCTACAGCGACGATCCGTTTCCGATTAGTTCTCTTAGACTCTCTATCTATTCTTTCCTAATAAAACATCACTCGACAATTCTATCCAAGTCAGTTGCCCTCCCTCATTCCCTTCTCAACATGGCTACCACCGGAAAGGATAAGTCTCCAATAGAGCTGTGGACGGAGCAGATCGCTTGCTTAGAGCCGCCACTCACGGAAGTGAAGCCTTGGGAAGACTACGTCACAGCGGCAAAAGCGGTGCAGTCATTCATAACGCTCTGCAACGCAAAGAAGCCTCTATTGTCGGAATGGCCACGGAAGATGAGACCCTCGGAAGATATTACGAAACTCTATGACTCTCTGACAGACCTTTGGTGGGAGTTTGAGACGGAATGGTCGACTTTGCTTGATCCTCAGCAGCCAGAGCACGGCCCTGGAAAAATCGACAAACCCGAGCTTGGGAGGATCCTGGCCCTAGTCAAGCATGTGCGAACAACTTTCCAAGAGCTTGAAGCAGAGTCCCTGAGCGTAAAAGACCAAAGCGGGGGCAAGGGGCTGTCCAATTACGTGTGGATGTGCAACAAGACAGCCCGCGATGCCATCCACGTACTTTACGCTGTTGTAGGTTCCAAACATTCGTCTCCATTGGCAAGTGGTCCCAACTAAAGAATGTAGGCTTCTTATTATGCCCAGACCATTTTGATAGATGTGTGGATATTTTCCTACATATCCAGAGCCGCGCTCGAAGAGCTTTACCCGGAAATTCAAGCGACGGCCAGCCCAAATTCAACGCATGAGCTTTTCAACCTCATGCATCTGGTGGCATCAGGCGGAAAGTCACTGTCGGTGCCGTTCAGCAATCTTGATGTATTGGAGAAGTCTGAATCTGAAATTCAGCAACAAAGGCTGACTTGGGAGCCACAGCCCACATCTGACCCCAAGCACAACGCATTGTCCGTCAAAAAGCGGCCTATCGAGGCAAATTCCGAGACGCAGCTTGGGTCTGATCTCCGTGCGGCCCGGTCCGCTCAGCATATGCCGCAACAGCAGGTCTCGCGGCAGAGCAAATCCACGGCACGAGAGACCACAGTGCACTCTGGCTCCAAAGCAAACAGTTCCGGCAGCAACAGAGCTCCAGCGCCGAAGGTTACACCAACGGATGTCCCGAAGATCAAAAATGGCCCCAGTTCGGAAGTCGGATCAGGCAAGAAGAATGGAGGAACATCTGGAGCGAGAAGCACGACAGGAAGTAAGAGCTGCGGATAGGAATTCTGCTCGGAGGGGCAGGTATTGGTTAGAACTGGCGATGGATGATTTTCTCCTCCTGGAAGAGGATTTCCCTTATTCTGGAGTTCAAGGCGTCTGGATCTTGTCTCATTCAGTGCCGGATCACTGTTTCTTTTTTGGTTTTCTAGAAGACAACGTCGGCGTCAATCAGCTGTTCTGTTGTCATGGGTTATTCCTCTGGAAAGGGATTGCTTTCGGTCTTTTCTGATGCACACTGAGATCAATGAGTCTTCATTTGTGATTTAGCTGGGTTGATATGGGAATTCATACTATAGGAATGAGTCGCGCGTATGCGAGTGAGAATCCACTCGATGATTTAAGTGAGTGATTCCTCTAAGCGCAGTCCGCCTCCGCTGTGCAGTTTTGAAAATGCCTTGAAAGTGAGGTAGTAGCGATCCGCTTCGGCATGCACTCTCTACTGCGTGGTTCCAGTCGAACCCAATGTCAACGAGGAAATCTTCCACTAGCCAATGGGCAAAAGCACCGATTCAGATTGGTGGGACTGTTGTCTTCTGGTGAACCGAGTGTGATGGCATTCACGGCTCCCGAAATCCAGCCTTCAACTATCGTCCGATAGGAAGTGCAAATAAGTCTCGGGGAGACTAGGCCTGCTGTTAAGATAGGGGTAAAATAATTATTACTGAAACGGATTATAAGGCTTGCCGATGATTCCTTGCAAAACTCAAAGATTTTGAGACAAGAGCATTCCCCAGGCTCTATCCCACAGTAGCTTGCCGAATAACCCGATTTCTTTTCCATTCCCTCCTAACATCTCATCCATTGAGGAAGAGCTAATCATAGGAGTATATAAAGGAGCTGAAGACGTTTGTCAAGCTCTCTCAGACGGCAGACAGCTTGTAATACAATGCCCGGTTGGGAAGGTTGAACAAGGAAAGGGTTTACCAGTGAACACCTGAGCTGGAAGGAACATGCGATCGGGGACCCCTGATCAACGTGCAGCTATTGAGACGGTAATTAACACTAGGCTAGGAATATTTTCCAGCGAGAGCGAAATGGAAGCAAAGAAAGCGAAATCCATTTCGACCTGCTATGTCACCTGCGTAGCAAATGAAACCCCTATTGACCACCCTTGTGATGTTTGTGACGACACAAACATAATTTGTTTGAAGGAGCATGAGACCACAACCGAAATATGTTACTTACAGATGCTATGATTGCTATAACGCATCATCCATTCGCATTACGAGGCCAGTCACAAAAACTAGACAAGTATCTTCCTCTTCTTCAACCCGATGCTAGGATTCCTTCCATCTTCTCAGCCGCACCAGTCCACCCGGGGTCTGTACCATCCCACCCATCCCCACTACCATCACCATCATCAACGACGCTAGCTCCGCTCCTCCGTCCCTCCTTAAGGCTTTCGCTGACTCTAGCACTCAACGTCCTCATTCGCGCTAGCTCATTTGCAAGTTCTCCATTCTCTGTGACCAAATTAGACTGTACAGCGTTGTGCGGATCTTGAAAGGGTTCGAGCATCCCCTTCAGCCTCCTCAACTGATCAAGACGGGTTCGGAGCGCAGCCCGGCGTTCGGCAAGGGAACGAAGCTCGGCGAGAGAGCTACCATAGGAGGATTGCTCGGCGAAGTCTTCGAGCTGAGTTTCGCGGCGGTCGGACGAGAAGGAGAGATCGGAGTCGTCGGTCCAAGAAGAAGGCAGTTGGGAGATTGTTCTGTCAGAGTGGGTCAGAGGCTTTGCTGGAGGTTAGACAAGGGTAGGGAGTGGCTCACTCATCGAGTGTAAGATCTGCATCGCGTCTTGGGATGTCATTGGGTACGTCTTCTTCCTGTAGCGAAGGCTCGGCAGCATTCCAATAGAGTTTGTCAATTTGTTCGGCGACGTGGCGGATGGCGAGGGAGGAGTAAGCAGCTTTGACATGCTGGCGGAGGAGGCGATTCACTTAGGATTGTATCAGCCACTGACACTGATCTTAATAGCTCGACAATAGATAAACGCATCATTAGAGTTTTCAAGATATTCGAAGCAAACAATGGAGACGTGGGGTAATGAGCACAAAGTAGTGATATCGGATCAGAAGACACAGAACTGACTTGTATCCAGACCAGAACCTCACGTCAGAAGTAAGAGGCGGTCCAAAGAACAACCTGAAACGAATTGAACTTTTATAAAAGGCCTACCATGTCTGAGCACATCCTCAACGAGCCCCAAGGGCAATTCCCTATTATCGTTCAACCATTGGTCAGGCACTTGCAATGGCTGCGATAGTATCCTTATTTGCGCCTTTAAAAAGGCCGATTTCAGTGCAACGACCGTGTTGGTGTTGGAAGCTGACATCAAGAGATTTCGAATCAGCGATAGATGAAATGAAATTGGCGGGGACCGACGCGTGAACCTTAGGTGGACCCGTCAAGCTACGCGGAAGCACGTGGATTGAAACTAATCCATTTCAGGTAATTTCATAACAGCCAATAGTTATTCTCCGCAGGTACCAGTCACAACATTGTACACTCAACTGAAAATTACTGGATTACATTTTCTCGATCCCAGACATGTGGCATCAGTGGCACGTTCTCAATGCAATTGTATTGATAGACTACGTTTATCGCAAATCCCCTTCTCGTTTTAATAGCCTGAAAGCCAAGAGCATGGGAATCTGTGGAAAGTTATGATACGACTGTGCTTGCTTAGGGTCAGGACCGTCTTGAAAAGATGGCTCCCGCATTGCATCCAAGACGAGTCCGGCTCGAAAGAATGGTTCTAGAAGAGCGAACATTGGACGATGGAACAGTGTCTATAGCATTTCGCATCAGAGCAGAATCAGTGGTTACATGCATGCATGACTTACCAAGGGAAAAGGCTGGCCCCTGATCGCCTCACTTGCCACAGGGGGAATGTTCAGATATTGTGAGACGTTGATTGAAGTGCGCATTTCCTGCTTCCCGTTCAAGGGGTTCTCAACTATTTCGATCACTCGATGCGTACCAGGTTTGGAGAAACAGGGATGCAGGTTGACGATGACAACTCTGCGAAATGATAAGCCATATTCGTTTTCAGCAATTACACTTGCGAACAGACGCTTCCAGCTCTCTGTTGTGAAAAGAAGTTTGCTGTCTTACCTGCCGTTCGGCTTCAACAGCCTGGGAAGCGCCTTCGCAACAGGGTCTAGGCTAGCCAGCTCCTTCACCGCCATGCTCATCGACACCAAAGCAAATTCGCTACTCGCCGTCAACAACTGTGCTGTTGGTTGCAAGAAGATAAACCGACTTATTGTGCTGCTCACAGAACGTATCAAGCGCGTTGAGATCCATCAGGTCCAATTGTTCATACTGGATTATTATACCTGCTGCCTCATCCCTCTCCTTGGCTTTCTGAAGCAGCGGTATGCATGCGTCCACGGCGCATACAGATGCATCAAAGCCTGCCAGTCTCCTTGCGACGATTCCATTGCCTGTTGCGAGATCTAGCACTCTCTCACCAGCTCGGACAGCTGCCAATTCATCCACAGTGGGGAGGAGCAGGTCTCGGAACAGGTCGTTACCCTCAGCGATCGTCGTATCCCAGTAATCAGCCACCTTGGCCCAAGCGTCGAGATTTTCTCCATTCTGACGCAAAGCTTCTTCGTTAACTTTGCTAGCAGTATTGGAATCCATTATTGAACTGTTGGACGCCAGCCTAATTAAAAGCCGCTGGAGAGCAAGTACAGACAATTAAAAGGAAATGTTTACGTATCGAGATTATATCTTATATAACGCCTCACGCCAGTCAGCTTGACCTGTTACCCGGCCCCCAAAGGATGCACAATGACGACTCGACTTTTCCTATGCAGTCTAATCCCTCAAAACATTGCCGCTGACCGCTATAAAAACGGTACTGTTTCCTAATTCTTCGGGGCGCAATGAAACGATTCAGCAGATCTCTTGAAGTGGATTGCCTTTCTATGATTGCGCGTTACCATATAAGTTTTTAAGCACATTGCTTAATACTTCAATGAGATAAGGTGTTGCATATGGTATCTTTACTGTGTAATCTTGGTTCGTGATATTTGCTACTTAGTTAAACCCTTCAACTCTCTGCCTGAAGATGCCCAGCACAACAACAACGATCTCTGCGTGAATCCATTTTTACACCGCTTTCTCGTTTACTGCCAAAGTCACTAGACTTGGAGTATTGGGATGATTTCGAAGAAAGGCCATGAAGCCAATCTTGCGGTCTTTTTCTAGGAACGGCTTCTTACTATGTCATATCCGCGGCATCATATACCTCTCAATCAACATGCAGCGTATAGAGCGTCTCGCACTACGCATGTCAAATCCGACGTTCTTCCCCATACCATCGAAGCTGGAGATCCGTACTACATTGGGGATGTGTACGAGCATAAACCCTCTTCTATTACACAAGAATGGGAAATCAACACGTTTGTAAAATCCCAGCTTCACGGATTTTGACGAGACTGAACTGCGTCTAGCTTGCATATGCCGTATCTCAAGCACATGAAATCCGTCTCAAAGGCCTGGCCACACCTCCGCTACCTTGCTGACTGGATGGAGGTGACCACAGCACCTATGAAGTGGAAATATTTGAGGGACTCTGACCGATTTGAGCGTGCGAGCAAAACGCGAGTCGCAATGCTCGACTTTCAACCTGGCAAAGAAGCTAGCAGAACTGATATCAGGAGTGCTGAGTCGCTTGCAGCTGTGCTTAGAGATGCCAAAATGGATCACAACAACGTTTACGCTCGATTATTCATTGTTGAGGACTTATCGCGAGACGTAATCGAGCAGCTCGGGGCGCGATTCGACATTGACCCGTTATTCTTCAGAGGCCATATCAACGACTATTTGTGGTACAACACGCGTGATCCTTGGGTAGAGCTTCCTGACCTCGATGTTGTCTCGCGGAAGCGTCCTTTCACTCATTTACGTTACGTCCATCCTAGGTACTTCAAGTCACCTGAATCTTTTGAGAATGCTACGCGCGAAGCCGGCTCTTTTAATGTCCTGCGTAGACTGGATAACGACAGGAACCATAAGACTATTCTTGATGAGGAAGGTACTAGTATTGCACTGGTCCGGAGTAAAAGCTCATTCTGGATTCGGCCCAACATGGAAGGTGAATCAGGAGTTCTTGGAGTATTATTAGTCGACCCTACGATCACGGAAGGATATCCCATATGGTCCGGCTATCGCAACTTCCATCCAACCCCTTCAATGAAAGGTGGTTTCTGTACCTTCGATGGACCTCCTCGAACCTCCCTTTTCGATGATGTGGTTTACTGGACAGCGCATCTCTCCCAAGAAGACATTGCAGCTATGACGAGCCATCCGAAGGTCCTCATACATCGAATGCCGCAAATCGTATGTGCCGAATGGCTCACTCTGTGCCGCTATATTACCACTCGCTTGGGCCAGATCGAGTGGGAATTGGAGAATCCAGACTTTCGTAAAGATCCAAGTGGCATCGACTCATCTCTAAGAAAGCTGCATCCTTGGCGACGGAACGTACCCATATATTGTTCCATGCTCGCGGATACACTCGACAAGCTCTTCCGCGAGACCAGGGACAAATCTGCCGCACAGGACACTTTTGCAAATCTCCAGCGCGACTTCGCGATTGCACATAAAGAGATCGAAGGCCTACAAAACCGCATCGAGCGTATCGTTGCTGTTGCGACAGCGATTATCTCAATCGAGGAGAGCAGGCGCGCTATCGATCAGAACAAAAACCTTGCGAGACTGACTTATCTCGCTGTTGTGTTTGTCCCTATGTCCTTTGTCTCGAGCTTTTTCAGCATGACGGATGATCTGGGGGCGTTGAGAGAAACTTTCTGGATTTATTTTATCGTTGCAATACCGCTTAGCATTCTGGCTCTGGGCGTGGCTGATTTTTTGCATTTCAAGCGTGTATTCGATCAACTCAAGGCACGTCTCTCTCCCGGCAAAAGCAGTCGATAAGGCTGTCAAGCGTACCGTTCCTTTGCTTGGACGACCCACTCGACCTAGACTGACATAGAGGGCATTGATAGAGGAAATTAGCAAAGCTCGGTAACTTTAGATGAGGGCCAAGCGCTTTTTTCAGAGCTATTGAAGTCCAGAAGTACGCCTAGAGGTATCTCGATGTGAAAAAGAGTGGAAATTTGAAGTCGTCTCATGTAGAAAGGGGCCCTTCGCTTTCGAAAACTCTGCATAGCTAAGCCGAAGGGATTTTAGCAAAGCACTTTTCAAACCACTTGACGGCCTGAGTCTTCGCTTTGTCCATTCTTTCCAAGGCGACTTCCCCCTCATCACCCCTAACCGCAAACGCATGATATGCTCCCGGGTAATCCACAACCTCGCACTCCGGTTCCGCCCTCTCCGTCTTCTTTTCCAGAATCTGCTTCATCTGATCCTGCTTGGGCTTAGGCATAGCCATATCGTGCTCCGCCGCCGCCACGCTAATCGGCAACTCCACCTCCTCAACATGCGCCGGCACCTTCACATTGCTCGGATGCGCCGTAAACCCAGCATCAATCAACCACTTCCCATCCTTCCCCTTCCCCTCCGGCCCACACAGCATAAACGTATACAGCCCACCCCAGCAGAACCCCACCGCCCCGACCCCCTTGCCCCTCGCCTCCTCGCTGGCCCGCACCTTCTCGCAGAAGTCCCAGATCCGCGGCTTGCTCACGCTCTGGCGACACGTGATGATGAAGGGGATCATGTGCCAGATGAAGCGCGCGAAGGCGGCGACCTTGGCCAGCAGACTCGGGCTGCCCTCGATCACGGGCAGCACCTCGATGACGTGGGCGGGGACGGCATTGCCCGCCATGAACTCGGGGAGGTAGGTCTGGAAGCCATCGCGCGCGTACCCGTCGGCGAGCAGCCGGTTGTTGGGGAAGTCCCAGCCGAAGGCGTCCGGGATGAAGACGATGATGCCTTTGGGGGTGGTGCCCGCGGGCGGGGAGGCGACGTAGCAGTCGTAGCCGTGGACTTTGGTGACTTGGCCGGTGGGTTGGGTGCGGATGTGGATGCTGCCGGAGATGCAGCAGGTGTTTGCCATGGTGGTGGTGGTGGTGGGTGGTTCGGGCGTCTAAGAAGAGCTCGTGGTGGGGGTGGAGAGAACGGGAGCGTGGAGGGGTAGGATAACACTGGGATCCTGGCGGGAGGGAAGGTCGAGCAAATTGACGCTCATAAGTAGGTTTGAAGCTACACCTGAAAGCCCTCACAGGTGAAGCTGAAGGTAATTGAGAAGCTCACGTCCGTGATATCCGGGCAAGCCATGTTTAAATGCCCATAGCTCCTCCCTGGTTCGCCGGCTCTAGCCCGAGATCCTGTCGTAAGCCGATTCGCCAGTGCCTTGTCCCATCTCGCCCAATTCCCCCGATCGAGTCTCGTTCGCCAATTGAAATCGTCCGTAATGAATTAAACTTACTCAAAAAGAGGGCAGCGAGGGTCGAGGGATTTCTTATTGGGTTTTTCGGACTGAAGTGAGGCCGTGTCCCAGAGCCGGGGTTCGGAACCAAAGCGAGCATTGGATGATTGGTTCGCGAGCCGAGACGTTTTCGGGAGTTTATTCGTGAATCGGATCGATAGCTTTCCAATGTGCATTGACGCTCATCAAGACGATAATAGCATTGTTTTCTTGATTCCAACCGAGAATGGTACATGCGGAAGCATCCAATTTTGCCAAGGGCATCTCGAAGGCAGACGCCTATGCCCAGGTCTTCGAGCAAGCGCAGGCCCTTTTTGAGGGCCAGAGAAATTGGGTAAAAACAGTTTCGTGAATGATAGATGGGCCCTGCTAAATCATTGCAGGTCTGGTAGGATCCTAATTTTACATGGGTCTGGAGATTTCAAGTCTAATCATCTTAAGTAACCTTGCCAATGCGTCCTCACTCGTCTACCATGTCCTGAAGTCCCTTCCATCTCCATCTAATCGGGTCAATTGGGCTGGGTTTTACGTCTTATCCCCAACTAAAGCACAAGAACTCATCTTAGGTCCTTTTCAAGGCAAAGTTGCATGCCAAACAATAGCTTTCGGCAAAGGAGTCTGTGGAACTGCAGCAGCGACTCGGGAGACGCAATTGGTTCCTGACGTGGAGAAATTCCCAGGGCATATCGCTTGCGATAGCGAAAGCCAGAGCGAAATTGTTGTGCCGATTGTCAAAAATGACAGAGTATGTTCGGTTTTGCTGGGGAACGAGACCTGACTGACGATGCTTCCGCAGGTTGTTGGGATCATTGACATCGATTGCGGAGAGAAGGATGGATTTGACCAAGAAGACCGTGTAGCTCTGGAGAATTTGGCGAGACTGCTGGCAACTTCCAGCGACTTTTGATCGTCTGGACGATCTGATCATGGATAGCAGCTAGCCACCGTATAGCAATCCGATCTGCACCATTTTTGCATTCATCCCCGTATACTTCTCACCAAATCTCTTAGTTCACCACCCTCAATTGTCTCCCCAGCCTTTCCACCAGCGCCCCATCCTTCCGGCACCTCATCTATTACCCTCGCCGGACTGCCTGCCACGACACTTCCGGGTGGGATAACCATGCCCTGGGGCACCACGCTCCCCTCTAGGATCTTCACATTCTCTTTGATGATACTGAATGGACCCAATACACATTGCGGTCCTACATGCACATGGCTTCCAATGCTAACGCTGCTAACATGACACTCGGGACCAATGTAGACGTGATCGCCAATCTTCATCGGATAGAAGTGCATCGTGCCCCGCGAGAGACGCGAGGGCGGATGAACGATGCAGCCGGTACTGACAACCGTATACTTGCCCATGCTGATCGTGGTCGTGGAGCTAGACGTATTGGAGTCGGCGCTGCGGTGTAGATCACCTCGGAGGTGGACGTCAGCCATGATGACAGTACGGCCGGCGAGCATAATGTTTGGCGTCCCTTCGATTTTGGCGCGGCGAGAGACTTTGTTGCCCGTGTCCTGGGCTTGGTTAGTCGGGCGGTTGACTTTCGGTTGGAGACAAGTTTTGTGGATTGAGAATCAGGCTTTCTTTTATTTTTGAAAACGAATAAAATAACATAAGAGAGCAAAATGTGAGACATAGGAGTGTCTAAGTCACTACGTACAGTTTCAATGTATTCGCCTTTGACAGACCGGCTTGCGGTTGACTTGCGACTCCCAACTGACGGTCGCGACATGGCCACCTGCAGTTATTCCAAGACAGTTCTCATGAGACTGACTAAGACCTAATTTGGTTTATCTTGGGCAAGCAGTTTGCCCGTATAGATGGACTAGAGGGAGTTCGAAGTTGGAAGTTGATAGGTTGGTGCACACTCTCAAGCCCTGTCGGGCAATTTGGTCGTTATGTAAGCAAACTATCTCAGTCTGTCTGTTTGTCCATTGTCCATTCCAATCACTTGGGCTGCCGGTGGTCGCCACGCACATTCCCCTGACAAAGAAAAGAAAAAAACATACGTTGTCTTCATGGTCACGTAATAATTTAATTATGCCTTGGAATTGCATAACTGCACAATTGATGCTTATTCCTTGCGCTGCCGCTGGGCGCCACGCACGGACCTTTTTTGTAAGAAGCGCTTAGAATTATCAACGTAGACGCCTACAAAATACTTAATAAATTAAGATAAAATAAATTCTAGCTTTGTATAGTATATTTGAGGCTTTGATATTTAGAAATAATATAAATTTATAATATTGTGTAAATATTTGTTTAATTTACTCGAATTTTGTTTATATTAACTATTTTTAATTAAATTTATATCTTTTAATTCAATTTTATAGCTTGAATAATTTTTAATTATTACTACTCGCGTTTTTTTTGTTTTTTTAATATTTAAATATATTTCTTCTAGCAAATAATATTATTGTAAATAATTATATCGCAAAATCTATAATTAAATTTTAACTCTAGTAAATATTTTTATTTTCTATTGTGACGGGGTGGCAAGAACTTGCTTATTTGAGTATGGTGTTGCTAGTAGAAAAGCTTTGCTATTAGGTGATTGTAGTGGTAGCCTAAGCTTTTATCTTATTATCTTCTTCTTATCTTGTATTGTTAAATTGTGTATTTTGCTAGATAATAGTATAGATAGACAATATAGATTTTATTTTGCTTTTTGTTTTTCTATTTATTTAACTACAAACAATATCGAATTAATTAAGTTCTATTTATTTGTTCGAATATTTATATATATATTGTTGTTTTATTTTACTATTATTTTTTAGAATGTATTAAAAATTTATAAAGATTTTATCTCTAAATTATATTTTTTTTTTATATTTAACAAATAACAAAAAACTTAATATTATTAGTTTTATTATAAAAAAATAATAACTATATTAAATAGATAATATTAATATAGTAATTATTAGTAGAAATTTTATTAGAAATTAGAAATCAAAAATTAGAAATTGAATAGTAATAAAAAAAATAAAAAAATCGCTATTGCGATAAAAAAATTGAGATATTTGAAAAATCTAAAAAAAAATTAAATTAACAAAATAGAAATTATTGACAAAACAAATAAATTAGTAGATAATATTATTTTATAATTTTATTTGTTAAGTATTGGCAATTATTTTAAAAAAAATTATAATATTTACTACAAATCAATATTATAATTTCGATATATATATATATTATATATAATAATAATAAGACTATAGTATCGGTAAAAATTAGAGTTAGAAATAAAACAATTTATTGAGTTAAAATTACAATAGTTTTCAAAATTATTATTAGAAATTATATTAATATCTATTTGTAAAATATAGAAAAATTATATTAAATAATATTAATAAAATACTTTAATAAAAAATAATATTATTGTTTATATTTGTATTAACTAAATTTATTTTCTAATATAAAATATAAAAAAAAGTTTTAGTAAATATAATAGAAATATTATTAAAAATTTTACAAAATTTGTGTAAAAAAAAATCTTTAAAATTTTTGTTTTATTTATTATTAAATTATATTTCTATATCTTAATTATCAATAAAATTGTTATTGTTTTGCTTTTTTTTATTTTATTGAAAAAAATTATTCAAAATTAATAATATATTTATTGAGCAAATTGTATATAAAATTAATAATATATTTGATTGTGAAAAAGTTTCTTGAATATATTTTTAAAATAAACTAAATAGCGATAATAAAATAGATTATAATAATAAAATTTAAAAAATTATATTTATTAATAGTGTTGTCGAATATACTATATTAACGTTATTTAATTTTTCAAGCAATTTAAATTAATTAATATTAATTGTTTTTTATATATATACAACACTATTAATAATCTTATATATTATTGTCTATATTGTAAAAAAATATAATATTTTACTTTGATAGAAAAAACGTTATTATTTTTATTAAAAATTAGAAATATTTCTATTATTATTATATTTTTTTTAATAAAAAAAAAATTGAGAGAATTAAAAAATATTGCGAATTTATTATTTCTAGAACTATTAAAATTTAGATAGAATATATCAATAAAAATTGAATTGAGTTGAAACAATATTTTAAAAAATTCTATTTTAATCAAAATAATAATAAATAAAAAAAAAATTTAAACTCTTTCAAAATTTTATTGTATAAATAT